>PVHP010005578.1:0-64482 GCA_004024765.1 Zapus hudsonius
TCTCTCTCTCTCTCTCTCTCTCTCTCTCTCTCTCTCTCTCTCTCTCTCCTTGCAAATAAATAAATAAAATATTTAAAATCAAATCAAATCTGGGGCTGAAGTGGTGGGTTAGAGGTTAAGGTACTTGCCTGGTTTAATTCCCCAGTACCCACATAAGTCAGATGCACAAAGTGTCATGTGCATTTGAAGTTCCTTTGCAGTGGTTAGAGGCCCTGGCATGCCATTCCACCATTCTTTCTCTCTGTGCATGCGAGTAAATAAAAATATTTTTTAAAATCCTATACTCCTGCAAAAAAAAAAAATTTGTTTCAAGAATATCTCAAAGGCTTCTTCCCTCTACATCCCCATGTCTGTCGGTGATTTTCAAGTAAGGACGTTGAGAAATTCTGTGAAGTACTGCTGATTTCTGATTTCTAGCCCTTCAATGGTCACGAGGCTGCTAAGCCACATATGCCCAGCTCACTCTGCAAGCGGCCATTTGAGCCAGAAGACATGTTTACAGTGTGCCTCTTCTTGATGAGCAAATGAAAGACTTGGTGATTGAATTCCCTTTGAGAAAAACACTGTGTCACAATGGGATATATTACATTCAAAATGGCAGTTTGATTATTTCAAACAAATAGAACCCCCTGTTCAGAAACATCTTGTGATAGTCAATGAAGACAGTTATAAAGGCAAACATTACTTTTACCTCCAACAAGGTTAGACGTTCCCCTAAAGAAGCATTTCTCAATATTTCACAGAACATTACTTACTATGATGTAAAATGGATTCAAAGTCAAATAATTGTTTAATATAGTATAGGCTACTGTGATAGGTTAATAATGCCTGTAAAATGTTCAAGGTCTGGGGTTATTCACATCAAAGAAAATTACTTTGTAAAAGCTTAGTGCTTATTGTTATTTGGCCCAAACTCTTTTTAAGCACAGAATGAAATGCTACTGTTGCTCAGAAGAGTTTGGGTAACAGTGCTATAGAGTCACTTGTCAGAAATTACTGTGTCAAAACACTTAAAAAGGCTTCCTACCATTCACTCTCAAAAGGTTTCCAACTGTTCACTACAGAAAGTTCTATGGTAATTTCACTGCGGACAGGTAGCAGACAGATGGTGTGCTGGCAGAAGTCCACAGACCAAGCGCTTGTACAACTGTCTTCTCTACCTTCCTCAGGTAGATGTATGTATTCCCTACCTGTCCCTTGCCTTGAAATGCCTGCCTTGTGCTTTCTAAAGCCCAACAGGCCAACATGACATCAAAATGTGACTTTGGGGATTAGGCTGAACTCAAAGAAACCAAGAAATAGAAACTCAAGATAAGTTTTGGGAATTTATTTCTTTAAATATAAAAGAAAGAATCTTCCTGGCTTGGAAACTGAGCTGGACTGCCTACTTTCAGCCTTTTAACAGATTATCCATGCAGAGATCAGTGGGACCTTAAAAGAAGAGGTGAGGCCATCAGCTTCATCCTGGGATGAAAGTCTAGTTAGTATTTTTATTTAGAATTTAGAATGCCACCTGTGGCGGGCTACTGTTCCCTGTGAGAAGGATGTTAGTTTAGTTGTTGCTGAGACTAATACTTGGAAGCTGCCAAAATAGGGAAAGGGTTTATTCTGGCTTACAGTTTTCAAGGGATACTTTTGATCATGGCCGGGGGAAGGCATAGGGGCAGCAGGGAGCTGACTGCTATCAGGAATCAGAGAGCAAACAGGAAGTGGGACTAAGCGATAAAGCCTCCAAGACTTCCCTCAGTGACCCACTTCCCATAGCAAGTTTCCACCTCCTAAAGGTTCTAGAACAGCACCAGCAGCTGGGCACCAAGTTTTCCAACACATGAGTCTATGGGGAAACCAGAACAAAAAGCCCCCCAGTTTCCCTCACCTCTGGAATATAAAAAAGATCAGCTTCATGTACTTAGGAAAATAGAGTGTTTGGTTGATCAGCATTGCTGAGAAGAGAGGGGATGGAGATTAAAAAAGAATTCTAATGCAAAGGTTGAGACAGACACTGACAGTTTGTCAAGGGGAGGAGTCACTCAGCAGTGAGACCACGCTAGGTCTTGGAGGGTGGGGCATGAATGAAGGGAGATACAGGCAAAGAAAGACAAGCAAACCAAAACCCAGCGCTTATGTCTTACCTTCTACACCATAAACAACTAGTAGGTGGAGAACAAATCATAATGCTTTGAGATTTAACCTGTTATTTATAAAACGAGACATAGTAGGGTGTCTCTGAACCTAGCAGAAAGCAGGAAGGGATATGTTTCATTTCCATTCCAGGATGGCAAGTCAGCTCTCAAGGACTGGCAGTTACCTGCCTCAGTCTCAACTGACCAGGACTAACCAACCATCTCCCACCAATCAACACGTTGACAGTCAAGCGAAGGCGTGAGAACGTGGGGCCGGGGGAGACAAGCCCCAAGCATCTCTCCAAAGCCTAAGCGTGGAGCATTCAAATGGAGGAACTCCTATATTTGGAGCAATTAAATATTCCCTCTTGAAGGATTTTTCCTCCAATATGGAGAGATGTCCATTAGCAGAATGTACCTGGCCTCCCTCCAACCTTTCATTCATTCCTCCCTGAGACAGGTAGAATTGATAAGTTTGGCCTGAGAAATTGAACCCTCAAAGCTCATCTCTTCCTCCTTTGGGATACAAGCTCCTCTGAGCCATGCAGCAGAGGCCCTATATTTCTGGGGTGACTGGACTGTTGAGGGCTCTTCTTGTGTGGTGTGGGGCAGCCCACTCAATTGCTTCCAATACTTAATTGGGAGTTCAGTGTTAGGAGGTTTAATGTCGCCACAATTTTAAGTGATGTTCCTTAGCAACTGAAGAGTATAGTGGAAATACCTTTTTCCATAATTATGTACTTTTCGTTCTCTGTATTTTAGACTGGGAAAAATGGACTGTTACAAGTTGACCGGCTCAAGTTCTTAAGGAAGCCATTGTTTATGTATACCATTTAAAAGTTGATTATCTGTGTAGAGCTCAGTAGATGCCCTTTAATTTTCAGTCCTAGGATGTACAGAATACAGTCCATGAGAAAACATTCAGGAGCATATTCCAGGGATGGAGAGATGGCTTATCAGTTAAGGCACTTGCCTGCTAAGCCCAATGCCCCAGGTTCGATTCCCTAGCACCCAGATAAAGCCAGATGCACAGTGCTTGCATTTGGAGTTCATTTGCAGCAGCTGGAGGCCCTAATGTGCCCATCTCTCTAACTCTCTCTGATTATAAATATAAAAATACATTTTTTGAAAAGAACATAGTCCAACAACCTTTGAGGCTGTGAAGATGGTAAAATCACTTTTAATAAATTGGGTTTTTAGGAAAATAATAAATGGAAAGCTTGAATCCTTAAGAATTCTCAAACAGTCTTGCTCTAATAAGCTGAATCCAAACAAATGTTTTCTACATCTTAAGCCCCAGTGTGTTTAACATTTCCACTTTGTAGAAGAAATAGTTTGAGTTGTAAAGTTATACTGAAATTAAATACAACTTGAAATAACAAATATTCTATTTAGGAATTCATTCTAAAAGCAATAGAATAGATATTTGTCTAAGCATTTTTAAATAGTGGATAGAAGTAATATTTCCTTCCCTATAAGACTTTTTTTTGAAAATTAATGAATTAGTAGTTATTAAGTGCTTGGCTGAAAGGTGATGTGAAATATATCAAACATCACCTCTATTTCTTTCTTCCAATTGTTCATCTGCCACTAATAAAAGCCTGAGCCCCAGGCACAGTCTTTTGTACTCTTGTCTTTGGAGAGAATCGCCCACACGTTTCCTTTATCCTGGTGATAAATCATAATTAATAATTCATCCATTATGCTCTCGCAGACACAGGGCCAAGGATGCACCGCCCTGGGCACTGGCAGCCTCCACGGGACTCTGTCTTGCTTCGTCGCTGTCATTTGTTTGCAATGAAGAGACATGGTCATGGCAAGGGCCCATGCATGAGCCCTGAGTGGAAGGGAAAGGCACTCTCTTGGCTTATGCACATCCCTGGCTTTGGCATCTTACAAGTCAGTGGTCTCCACTAGACTTTGGGAAGGAAGAATCAGATATATGGTCAGGGGAGGGCGCTCTTATTATCATGTCTTGGTGTGCGTGTGGTGTATATGATGTAGTATGCGTGTGGTGTGTGCACATGTACGTGCTGATGTGCCACTCCATAGATGTCGGTGGCTGGAAGAGAACTTCAGGTGTCCCGTCCATCACTCACCCACCTTCTTGACCTTGTGAGGGAGGTACTTACTGCTTCCAGAGCTTGTCCTTGGTGAGCCCAGAGCTTCTCCCCAGATCCAGGATTGCAAACACGGGTGGCCACGCACAGCTATATGCAGAGGCTCTAGAGAGTCGCCTCAAGCTTGTCCTGGAAGCACACTTAGCTGCTGAACAATCTCTCCAGCCTGTCTTCTTTCTTCTCTGTGTCCTCCTCCATTGTCTATGTGATGTGTTGATGGCCCACGTGCAGGTCTTGTGCAGGTAATGACAGCTACTCTAAGGTCACAAAGGAACACAGTTTTCAATCTATCTTCTCGGGTCTATGAGGACTTATTTGGAGATACTGAGTTTCCAGTGAGCATCTGCTGGGCCTGCTCATCACACATGCCACTCCCTAAGCAGAGCGTCCTTTAATAAACTCCATGCTGAAGGCAATGGTAGCCAGAACTTTCCTCTGAGAAATGACAACTCTTCTAGAATTTAGAATGAATGAGAAATCCTTGCTACCATGTCTCCACGTCTTCTCTAGTCTGACTTGCACTAGAAGCAGATATCTGTACACTTAAGCCAGGATTCAAAGCTGAATGAGCCAAGACTACCTGACCCCAGATCAGAGCTAAAGAAGCCACCCAGTGATAGAGCCCTGAGAATGCTAACTCACAGGGAGATTGCAGGGCAAGCACTCATCGTGACTCACAAAGGTCATCATCAGGGCATTATAAGTTCTATGAGGCCATTGATGTGTAACCTCCTCACTTTGTAGATGAGAAAACAAAAGTCTAAACAATCATTCAATCAGAATAACAGCTTGTTGAGAGTTGGAGAGATGTCTCAGCGGTCAAAAGTGCTTGACCCAGGTTTGATTCTCCAGTATCCACATAAAACCAGATGTACAGAATTTCAGTTTGTTGATACAAGAGCCAAAATGTTGGCTTGCAGGGGTGTCTCTCCACTATCCCAGCTTATGCCCTTGTGTTTTAACACAAGCTACATTTTCCCTAAGTAGGTTTAACTCCCCTCTCATTGTGAAAGAAGGGATCAACTACCATCTTGCTTACCTGCCCCTCATTTTACTCTCACGACCCAGCTAAGTTGTTATATTCTTGCTTTTTTATGGGACATTTCCTGATAAGATGTCACACATAGTAGGCACTTAATGCAATTTTCCTGCCAAAAACGTCAGTAGTCATGATATGTGCAAAGAACTAAAACAAAATTCTAGCTCTGGGACATGAACACAATTTAAATTATTTGTCTTCAGGGGAAGATTGGATAAAACTGCTAAATCTCAAAAAAGGAGTCTACGAGTCATCATGCATTCGGCACCTCTATGATTAACTGCTGGGAGTGTGTGCTATTGTACTGGAATTCCAGCCTCAGTCATTTTATTTGTGGCTTTTTTTTTTTTTTTGGAGCTCATCCCAATTTTGCTAGATTTTAAGTCAATTTGAGAGAAAATTGTTCAGAACAAAATCGGGCATATCTGCAACACGATGTGACATCATCGCATTCCTTACTCACCAGCACACAGAATTAGGGCACTCAGGGCTCAGCGCTTGGTTCCTCAGAGCAGTCAGCTGTCTGGAGGGGAACGTGGGTGATGGTTTAGGCTATGCCGATGCCCCATGAAGGGAAGCTGGGGCTTTGCAACTGGGGAGGGGGAGGTGTCCTAGCACCATGATGGCGAGCACAAGCCTGGCACAAGTCTCACCTGTTTCTTTTCTGGACTGTGACCTTGGAAAGAACGCAGTTCATCTGTCTCAAAATGGAGGTGTTAACAAAGCCCACTTTATATGATTGCATATGGATCAGATTAATCGGCACACAATGGAATTTGGGGATATGATTAATAAAAAGTAGTCCCCAATAAATGTTAGCTAGTTCCTATTTTCTGACTCTGAGACAACACAGAGGAACCTCCTCCAATATGGGCTTCAGTTATTCTCAGCCCTGCTGTTGACCATCATGTGTGAAGACCTACCCGTGAGCCCCACCCGGCAAAAGTCAGGAAACAGGGCAGCAAATAAAGAGATACATGAAATGCACAGAAGTTAAGCATCTAGGCAGAGTCTGGAATCAAACCTGGCTGAGCACTTGGGATGCAGGATGAGACGACATCCGAAGGTCAAGAGAGTTTTGACATTAAGCACCCAACGGGGCGAGTCAGACAAAAAGGGGAAAGCTTGAAGGGAATCAAAGCTGTCCAGGAAGACAGCCCTTCCAGACAAGTTCTAGTTAGATGTTTCTCCAGGGCAAGTCCCCAAAAGCAGCTGGACAATCACACATCAGAGACAGGGTTTACTGACTGACTCTCTCTTTTCATCACACAGGTGCAGGCTACAGCTGGAGTCAGTTAGCAGTGCTCTTTCACAAGTTAACATTCTTGTCCATTTCTCTGCAAGACTTATCCACAGAGAGGAGAAACTCCCAAGGCCAGACCTCAGCTGAAAGTCAGAGGAACAGGGCAATGAATTATGTGCGGTTGTCTTCCCCACACCTCTTTCCCATTCGGTGCTTCCTATCCATTCCAAACTGAGCATTGCAATGGGGCATTTTCAAATATACCCACGGATCTTGTCTAATTTTGGGAAAAATAAAAATTTCACTTTCAAATACTGGGACTTTAGCATGAATGACAAAATTTAAGTTTCTCAGCTGGTGCCTGATCAGGGATGAGTTGTGATACAAAGTCCTAGTTTTTGGGGTGTGGCCATTGGCTACTCTGTGGTTTCTGAAAGGTTAACCACCTAGCCAAAATAAACCAGGTGGGTGAGGCAGTACATAGCCCTGGGGGCAGCTATGGACCCTGCAGTGTTGTGGAGACTTGAGACGCCCCTTCTCCTCAACTAACTAGAGCCATAGCCTCATCCCGAATCTTCCTCATGTCCAGCTCCTGTGCCCAGAGGCCAAGGCCAGTGCATCATGCCAGGCTTTCCCCAAGCATGGCTCTGCCCAAGTTTGGGCCTGCCTTCTCAGTTGGCTGATGTCACTACTGTCCCAATCCGAACACTTGCTCCCCCAAAATCTCAAAATGATAGTGTGAAGCTGTCCTGGCCTTTTGTGGAATTGGTAGAAGTTTCTGTTGTTTCCAAGTTGCTATGGAAACCCCTTCCACAAATAAATATTTAGATAAGGATGAGAAACAAACCTCCTTAAATATTGTGTGTATTTTACTTAATGCCGAAGCTAGTTATAACACAGTTCAGTTTCTCTGGCAACGGTCAGTCCTTCTCAGAGAGAGCCCTCCTGTTTGACTATACAGTCGTCTTCCTCATCCAAGATGGTTCCTTGTACCTCCCCTCCCTCTCCTCTACTCTCCTTCCCACTCTCCTGTCTTCTTTTTCCTTTATTCCTTTTCCATTTACATTCATTCTCTCCCGCTTGCCTGCCTGGCGACCCTTTCTGCATCCTCATGTCCCTCCTCTTCTTCCCTGTTCTCCTACTTTGTCAATTAAATCTGTAGCTGGTTTTGACCCACTCTGGTCCTGGAAATTATGAATGGCAGAAGACTATCCCTTGGCCACCTGTCACAGGTTAGGCCCATGGCCAAGACCCACTTCCGGTGCTGCTGGAGATGCTGAGAAGTCCTCCTGACATGGGGACAGATGGCCAGTGATGGAGTCCGGATGCCGGGATTTAGGGCGGGTCAAAACAATGATCACCCAAGTGTAAACTGTGCTAATTGCCAGGGACACAGAGAAATCAGGGTCTTGCAAGTGCGTGTGAGGGTGGAGAACCATAAGCAAGGATGGCTAGTGTCGCCACAGATTGATACCCAAGGCCTTGGCCAAAGCTTCCAGACTGTCTTTTCACTTTCATTTCAGTTCTCATTTAATTGATGTAGAAAACAATGCAGAAGCTGTGATCTACATCCAAAACAACCAAAGAAGCAGAAAGCTTTTCCAACACATGGAAATGATACCATTTGAAGAGATGGAAATTCAGAATACTTTGATTTGATCATTACACATGGTATAATCAATTATAAGACCTTATAAATGTGAATAGCACGTATCAATTAAAAAATGAAACACAGCCGGGCGTGGTGGCCCACACCTTTAATCCCAGCACTCGGGAGGTAGAGGTAGGAAGATTGCTGTGAGTTCAAGGCCACCCTGAGACTACATAGTGAAATCCAGGTCAGCCTGGGCTAGAGTGAGACCCTACCTCAAAAAAAAAAAAAAAAAAAAGAAACACACACACACACACACACCTCCCTAAGATCAAGAGTGGAAGTCAAACTCCCAGGCTCACCTGAGAGGAAAAGAGAAGAAGGGGGGAGTTTACAGAACAAACCAATGAGGGGCTGAGGAGATGGCTCAGTGGATAAAAGACTTGTCATGCAAGTGTGAGTTACCTGTGCTTGGATACGCAGAGCCCACGCAGTGCCAGCACCTGTAATGACTGCCAGGCAGGAAGGCAGGTGGAGATGGAAAATGGTTGGGAAGCTCCCGGGCCAGCTAGCCTGGTGAACGGAGCAGCTACCAAAGACCTGCAGGAGACAATTGTCCTCCAACCTGCACACACCCATTGTTAGTACCGCCACAACTCCCTCCCACGTCCCCCCCACAAGTCTTAGAGTTTAGGATTTAGGTAGAGCATATACGTCCCCTATTCTAACCATATTTGATACCTGTTATCCGCCTTCTCTCTAGTCCCCTTCTTCCCTCTAAGGATCTCTATTCTACTCTCCACTCCTATGAGATGGCCTGATAAATTTTGTCAATGGTACGTGATCTCCTACGCCACCATCCAAAGTTCCATCTCTCTGCTAATTTCTCTCACATCCTGTCCTAGCCTATCTCCCAGCCCAACCCCAACCCCATCCTTACTAAATCATTAGCTGGGCTTTATAATCATAGGTTAGTCTTTATCTGTTCCTAGACTTTACATAAATGGAACCACAAATCTTTTTCTTCTCGTAAATTATCACTGCTGGTTTTTTTTAAATCATCAATCAGTATTGGATTTTATCAGCTGTGTTTCCTGCATGTATGAGGTAGTTATATGATATTTTCCTCCTCTGTTCTATAAATGTACTAAATTTCACTGATTTATTTCTTAATCATTAACCCAGCCTGCATTCCTAGAATAAATTTTACTTGGTCACAATATATGATCTTTTTTTCTATATTCTTTTTCTTGACTTTGATTTGCTAATATTTTGTGAAAATTTTGCATTTATGTTTTTGAAGGATGTTGGCTGGTAATGTGATTATTGATATGTTATTTTCAAATTTGGTGTCCTTGCAATTTTGAGCTCATGATAGTGAGTTAGAAAGGAACACTTCTCTGTTTTTTGATGTCATGTAGCATAGATATTAAAAATTCTGGACACATTTTAGTAAATTGACCATTTGATCTAGAGTGTGTTTTGCCAGAAGATTTTATACTATAAATTCAATATGGAAAAAAGATAAAAGACCATTTGGATTTTTAAATATTCTCCTGAGTGATTCTTGGTAAGTTGTTTTAAAAAGGCTTCCCTACTTCATTTGTCAAATGTATTTCCATGAAATTATGTGTGAAGTGTCCTCATTGCCTTTAACGTGTCCAAAGGAAAAGTATTGATCATATTTTATTTATAATTTTTATTTATAACATCTATAACTCTTCAAATGTTTGATATAGGTTAGCAATACTGATTTTTGGGTCTGGGACCTTTCTTGTGGGAAAATTTTAATTACAAATTCAATTTCTTTATGCATTGGTTGTTTCTCTCCACCTACCCCCCTCCTTCTCTCTCTCTTTTGGTTTTTTGAGGTAGGGTCTCACTGTATCCCAGGCTGATCTGCAGTTCACTATGTAGTCTCAGGGTGGCCTTGAACTCAT
The DNA here is from genome assembly GCA_004024765.1 of Zapus hudsonius. Classification (NCBI taxonomy): domain Eukaryota; kingdom Metazoa; phylum Chordata; class Mammalia; order Rodentia; family Dipodidae; genus Zapus; species Zapus hudsonius. The sequence goes on from PVHP010005578.1 coordinate 10,057, forward strand.
GGCAATCCTCCTACCTCTGCCTCCAGAGTGCCGAGATTAATGATGTGTGCCACCATGCCTGGCTCATTGGTAGTTTCTTTGAAGAATTTTTCCAACTCATGCAAATTATTAACCTTATTACTGCAATTATTTTTACATTCTCTTATGTGCTTTTAATGTCTGTAAGATCCATGCAATGCCTCCTCTTCAATTCCTTATATTTGTAAATAATATCCTCTCCCTTCAGTTTTTGTTTCCGATTTTGTCTAGTTATGCAACCATTTTAAAAATTCATTTTTTCTCTTGTTCAGCTGCTTTTTAAAAGTAATTCTTTTGTTCTCTCTCAATAGGAGGTATGGTCATCCTATTCATGGTCGCAGACTGTGTCTCATGCCAGTGGTCTCTGTTTACTCCCACTGTTGTTGATCAGCTTCCCCTGGCAGCAGTCACAGCCATTCAATCAACACAGGATAAGCAGTGAGACAGAAACCAACAATTTTTGACACAAAGACCCCCTAAGCTCACAACATTAAAGCAGCCTTAATACTCACCCACCACGACTCAGGGAACTGAGCAGAAGAGGGGGTGGAAAGATTCTGAGAGCCGTGGTGGGGGAGACTATCCAGAGGCATGGCACCCCTCAACACACTTGGGCCAGGAGAACCAGGCTGAATACTAGGCTATCCATGGTCCCCTGCCACAAGGACTGATCCAGACGACCCACGGAGGAGGATAGCCAGCTGACTGGGGATGGGGAGGGGAGTCATTGGGGAATTGGGGATAACAACTCATTGTTTGCCCACTAAATAATGTAACTCATTATGGACAATAAATATATTTTTAAAAAGTAATTCTTTTGGTCATTATTTTGTTCCTTCCTATATCTGGCTTATTTATTTATTTATTTATTTTTATGATAGGGGGGGTCAAACCCAAGATCTCAGGAATGTTAGACAAATGCTACCCAATCCATCTTTTTTTTTCTTTTTCCCTTTCCATATATGAACATTTACACACTTGAAAGAATCTCTCTCTTTTTTTGGAGGACAGCAAAGAGGAGAGTCACTCTTACAGTCTCACTCCGGCAATGTCTTCTGCAAGACTTCTTTTAAAATCTCACTACAATAAAAGTACCTGGTGATGGAATAGGATCGGCTCCAAAACGCTGTGTTTGGCAAATGAGATTTAGAGATTTTCTCTCCTGAGTGACGATGGAAAAGGAGGTGGAACTGAGCCGGATACTTGCTTGTATGGAATGCTTGGTTTCATGAACTGATTCTGCCAGGAACCTGAGAGTCCAGCCAGATGATTGACCTTCCTATACCTAAGCTCTCCTCCAAGAAGCCTTGTACACGCGCCTTAACTAACATTTTTCTTTTCCTTGGTATTTTTACACCTTCATTGTGCATAGTAAGCCTTTAATTATAGGCAAAGACAAAAATAAACTTAGCGGATTCAGTCCCCTGGTGGATGGAATCACCACGTCTTGAGGCTTTACGTACTGTCTGCAGCTGGGCTGATGACCATAGTAATACCTACCCGTGATAACCTTCATTAAGGTAATGCAGAGAACAGAATGGGTCTATTATTTGGCTAAAGCAGGCATGGAAGAACCATGACAATGCAGTAGATTCAGTAGCAAGATTGAAATCTAAGCCAGTAGCTAATTACAAAACCATGACACGGAGCAGCCCACAGCAACACAGCCAGGGGAAATGCAGCGAAGACACTCCGGGGTGACATTCGGCTAGCCAGATCCACCAAGTGCTGAACCTGCTGTTTGCGGTGAGCCTGACAACAGTCAAATCCCAGACTCCTGAGAGGCTGATAAACAAACCCGCTCCAAGGGCTGGGGAGATGGCTCAGTGGATCAGAGTGCTTGCCATAGGAGCCCGAGGACCCGAGTTTGATACCCAGCACCCACAAGAAAAGCTGGACGTGGTCATTCATGCATGTAATCCCAGCAGGGAGGGGGTCAGAGATAGGAGGATCACTGGAGCTTGCTGGTCAGCCAACCAAACTGAAAAACAGGGAACAAGGCAAAATACCTATAGAAGACACACCCAATATCTTATTCTGGCCTGTGCACGTATGTGCCTACAACACACACACACACACACACACACACACACACACACACACACACACACACACGGAAAAAAAAAGACAAAAAGGAAAATTACTGCTCTTTAGGGAGAAATTTCAATGCAAGCTATGGCTTCATCTCCAAGGCAGCTAAAAAGCCAGCAGGTTAACAAGATGAGAACTCGTTGCGCAGGCAAACCGACCTACTAGTGCTGGGCTGGGACTGATCCCAGGTATGCCTCTCTACCAACAATGTCTCTAGCTATTGATCTAACCAGTCTTTCTCTTGGTTTTCTCCATTGTAGGAGGTTAATATGGTAGCCATCACACTGATCATCTGGGTGACGTCATGAGAGTAATGAACGTGGAAGTTGCTGGCTCATTACCGAGCCATCAACATTTCCTGTTCTTAGGCTGCAACTCTGTGCTTGGCTTTAGCTTTGATCGTTCCAAGATGTTGGTGGGTTTCTGCAGCGGATGTTCTTATCACTCACCATTATTGTCATGCTCACTCGCTGTCACTGCCATTGTTAGAGGGTTTGTCACATTTGAACAGAAACGGCGATTATTTGACTGCCACGAAGTCTCTGGCATTGTTGACAAGGAGCTTTCCCCATCATTTACTTTGCGGGACTTGAGAAACAATGACAGATCAAAGAAGTGGTTTTGGAGGATAATTTACACTTGCAACCAATTAAACTGATGGTGGTAAGCCTGTTGCTGAGGAGACCTTTCCCAGTTCATACACGTGCCTAGGCTGTACGGGGTTTCTCAACCTTCTTCACAGTGGTGACAGCCTGCGGTCCCTTCTTGAGGAGGTTGGTGCTCAGCAGCTTTCTCTCAGAACCCCTCAGTGGAAAGCCGCATTACATGTCTACATGATGCAAGCAGCTTGGAGTCACACCAGTGTGCATTTGCATAGCATGTCATGGTTGATGGATTAGACAAAAGCAGTGGATGGAGAACAAAGCAGAACCTCTCTTTATAGAGGCCATTCCTCAAGTGCACGCCTTTGCCAAATCCTGCTTTCAGAAGATACACAGAGCCTTTGAAACACATGTTGACGTACCCAGAAAAAAACCCTCCACGCTGAGTAGCTCATCACCCACTTTAAGCCATTCCCTGAAATGGTTCTCACTGCATCTTGCCAGAGATAGGATTTCTACCACCTTTTCCAATTTCAACCCAAGAAGGAAGCAACAAAGAGGAAAAATGAAAATATGAGATTGCTCATTTTTAGTAATATAAAGCTTGGGGAAAATAAAACAAGCTTACAGCCATTTATACTAAGCTTTCTCTTTTGATGTGGCTAAGATAACTGTAGATGCCCTGAATCTAGTCTTCATTCCCCTTGGAGGCCTTACGTCTGTGCTGCTGTGAATCTGTTTCTGCTTCTCATTTTAGTTGACACTGGGGCTGGTCCATGTGATCGTTCCCTTGTTGAAAGCTACTTTCCTAAATGCAGGAGATTCTCAGCATCACTTCCACGTTCTACAAGTAAATGTGAAGGTTCAGAGTACACAGCTCTCAACAACGATGCCTATCATCTCAGCTAATTTTGTCCCTAATGCTAATACATAGACCCAAGCAAAATCTGCAGCCTCTCTTCCAACTACAGAATTATGTCTGCTTACAATACTCAAAATGCTTAATTTCCCCCTGCCTGGGCTGGAATGGAAGAAGTTCCAAAAACTAGAATGTCTCTCACTGGAGTTTTAGAAATTCTTGAATGCTATTTCTTATTGCTCAAAGAAATTAATTTCCTACACTTTAACTGTTTCTATTTTATATTACTTTATGCCCCTTTTCAACCAAACCTGGACTTCCCTGCATCATGTACAACTAAAACAGCATCCACTGTTGCCTTACTGTACTTTCTTTGATTGCCTATTTAACTCGCATTACTTCTATGTACATTACTCCATTCATCCTCAGCCCATGGCTCTGAGATAACTTCAGAAGTCTTGTCTCATGGATGTAGGAATTAACGCTCAGGAAGTGCTAGCACCTCACCCAATGCAAACGACTATCAGCCATAAACATCAGGGCAATCTAAGGCATGTCCTTCCTAAGACTCCAGGACCCTCAGTTGAGATCAGCATAAGCTGGGTCATGACAGACACAGATCAAGGCCAAGTCCTGTCTGAGCAGCAGGTGAAGGATGCAGTCATAGCATCCTTGGAACCTTACAGAACACTGTGGAGTGATTCAAAGTAAAAGACAATCTTTAACTGTCAATTCTGCCCATGACACCATTTTTAAATAGATAAAGCCCAACAATATGTAAAGTTTATATTGCCTTTCTACAAGTTATATTGTGTTCACATAAATCAGTTCCTTTACATAGAGCCCAATTCTTCAAATTCGGAATAGACACTGTATCTCTTTTATAAATGAAAAATATAGAGGAAAAATAGAACTTAGGGAACCAACGCTACCCAAGTACTAATTAGAAGACTTGGTACTTTGATGTAAGACATGCATATATGCATCTTCAGTCTTTTCCAATTGTCATAAGGTTGGGGTGCTTTCTAATGTGACCTTGAACACAAATACATAATGGCTTGGATTTAAATTCGATATGCATCAGCCTGCCCAGTGGCTGCCTCAGTGAGTTTTGATCTCAACAAAAATTTCTAAAGTGTCAACAGCTTCTGACCTTATTCATTCATTCAAAAGGCTCAATATTATGGCATTTGTCTGTACCAAACACCGGTGGGTTAAAGACCTCAATACAATAGAGACTGCAGATGATCAATAGCCAAATGAGACAAAGCCTTCTCAAAGCACACACCCCAGAAGGTGGAGTTCAGAAGTTATCTTAAAGATTCATAACTCCAAACTGAGACTTAACTGATGAGCATAAAGAGCTCTGCAGGTTTGAAGGAAACACTTGTGTATGAAGGCTCAGAGAAGAGAGAAGAAACATGACCTTGACCATAAGGAGCCTGGTAGGAAACAAGACAGGATCATTGATTATAAAGTGCCTGGTAGGGAAGCATGAGGAGGAAGCTAGGGAGTGAGATGGGCCAGGTGGTGACAGAGATGGAGATTTTGTTCTGAACATAATAGAAAGTGTCAATAGTTCTTACCCTGGGCTGTAACATCATATCTATTCTTCATAAGGAAAACCAGAGAGAGGAGGGTTTGAGAGAGAAGCTAGAGGATGTCCTGAGTTATTTAGCTTCATTTTGCTCTCATCCAGGCCTTCACTGCACACTCACATGGCTTTAGAAATCTCCAAGAGCAATGGATGCAGGTACATGCACATACTGAAGGCTACCTAGAAGCCTCTATCCCATGGTTCTGAGCACTGGCTGGGATGGAATGGTAACTACAACATTCTCTGTTGGGATCAGTACTGTGGGAGGGTTTGACTACATGGAAACTTTTGAGTAAGAGGATCACCCAATCACTCCTCTCAGCAGAATGCTGTAGATTCCTATACAAGGCATTATTTCCCAATTACATCAAGCATTCATACTCATCTTCAGGTTCCAATTCTTGGTCCCAGAGGAACTCACAAATGAACATTCACCTCATTGTACATTCCAGCTGAGGATTATTTTTTTTACAATAACAAGAACTTTGTGATATCCTTAAATTTGTGTATCTGTAGGTCTGGACTAGCACTGTGAATTTTGACAATACTGTACAGATATACATCGTAATGGAGAAACAATGTCATAATGAAAAAGCATGTAGTATGCATGTGTGTGTGTGTAGCACATACATGTGGGTATGTGTGGAGGCCAGAAACTCAACCTCGGGTGTCTTCTGGGGTAGCTCTCCACCTTATTTATTGAGACAAATTCTCCCATTTGATCCCAACTGAGCTAGCCCGTTTGCCCCAGGGATCTAAGGTTTCTGCCTCCCCTGTGTTAGACTATAGGTAAAATGGTTTGTTAAGATTCTTTAGAAAAAAATAATGTCATTCTCTCCTAGCCTGAAAAGGTACGCTAAGAATTCAGCTGATAATCCCATGGAAATTCCCTTTATGTAAAAGCCTTTTAATAAAAACTAATACAGGTACTACTTTTGGTTAACTGTACCCCTTCTTCTCTCCCCCATCTCTCTGGATCCTTTCCTGATTTCACTCTCCCGCTCTCAGTACGCCCTCTATGAGTTTCACAACACTTAAGATCTCCTACCTTACCTAGCTGTTTCCCCATCTCGTGGACCCCTTTCTAGTTTCCTTGTAGTTAGATACTGTCACTCTCAAACAAACAAACTATATATATAGCTTTTAAGTTAGGATTTGCATATAAAACATATTGTGCTTTTCTTTCTATACCTGTGTTACTAACATAATATTTTCCATTATCCATCAAATTCCATTTTTATGGTTGGATAAAATTCATATATACATACATATACACACATATATATTCAGTATCTATTCATTGGTTGAAGGCCATCTAGGTAGATTGCATTGCCTTGCTATTGTGGAGAGCCTAGCAATAAACAGATCAGCTCGTAGTCCTTAGCTTCTGAGTTCCATGGTGATGACACCAGTTTATGCTCCCATCAACAGTGAGTAAGGGTCTCTGAGTCCCCACACCCTGACCATCATTGACTGCTATTTATTTTCTTAAGGAAAGCCATTATGGCGAGAATGAAATGGAATCTCAAAGCCAGCTTTAATTTGCATTTTCCCAATGGCTAAGGATGTTGAGAAATACCTGCTTATTTTCTAGTTTCATTTGCTTAGAAAATAATTTCCCATCCATTCACCTTAAAGTAGCATCTGTCTTTTAGAGTGAGATGAGTTTCTTGGAGACAACCAATAGATGGATTCAACCTTTTAATCCAACCAGCTATTCTGTGCCTCTTGAATGGAAAATTGAGACCATTAATGTTCAGTTATTAGTGAAGATATGCAATATTTCCTGTCATTGCATTGATTTTGTCGTGTTTGGGGTTTTCCAATTTCTCTTTTGCTTAAATTATTTTTCAATTATTCAATCATGTTTTATTCTTCCCTGTGGCCTCATGGATGTGTTTATCTTTTTCTTCTGTCTGGAGAATTCCTTCAGGTATCTTCTGCAGATCTATCTTAGTGGTTATGAATTCCTTGAGTCTGTTTTTATTTTATTTTAAAATATTTTTGTTTATTTGAAAGAGACAGAGAAAAAGAGAAAAGATGGATAGGTGTTCCAGGGCCTCTGCCTCTGTGAATGAACTCCAGATGCACACACCATGCTGTGCATCTGGATTTTTATGTGGGTACTGGGGAATTGAACCAGGATTGTCAGGCTTTGCAAGCTGATCTGTCTCCCTAGTCCTTGAGCCTGCTTTTATCCTGGAAAGATTTCCTTTATAGTTCAATTATGATGAATGGCCTTGATGGGTATTATTGTCTGGGTTGGCAGTTATTGTCTTTCAGTATTATTCTGAGGCTGGAGTGATGACTCAGTGCTTAAAGATGCCTGCTTACAAAGCCTGAAAACCTGGGTTCAATAACCCAGTACCTACATAAAGCCACATGCACAAAGTGGTGCATGCATCTAGAGGTTGTTTATAGGGGCAGGAGGTCCTGGCATACCCACCCATCCCTTTTTTATCTCTCTCTCCCTCTTTCTCTCTCAAATAAAATAAAAATAGATGTTCTTTAAAATACTTTATTCTAAGCCATCTTAACTTATGAGGTTTCTGTTGAGAAACCTGCTCTTATTCCAACGGTCATACATGTAGTGTTTCTCTTTTGCTGCTTTCAACAAACTTTCTTTGTTCTGTATATTTTGTGGTTTCATTATGGTATGATGAGAAGTTCTTTTCTGTTTGATGTTCTAAATGCCTCCTGAATCTGGATTGGCATCACTTTCCCTAATTGAGAGAAGTTCTTAGCTATGATTTCATTGGGAATATTTACTAAATTTTCAGAATGTAGCTTTTCATCTTTGTTTATTACCATGACTCTTAAGTTTGGTCTTTTCATAGTGCCCTTTATATCTTTAATAACTTTTAAAAAAATTAAACTCAAACTTCATACTGATTTCCGTAGTGGCTCTACCAGTTTTACTCACACCACTCAATATTTTTTTAATTCAATTCCATTTTTATTGAGAACTTGAATACATGAACATGTTTTAATTTGATCATGTTCCTATTCAATTATAGTCTTGCATTCCTTCTTTCCTTCCCCCCCATTCACTGAGGCCCCTCCTCATTCAAGGTAGCTCTTCCCTGTTGTTTCTCATTCCTTTCATCCTTGTCCATTCTCTAAGTCAAGATATTTATGGGTCTTTGGGGGTGGGTTAATGAATGCACCACTGGGCCCATCTGGGGAGGAGAGTGCCCTAAAGGATGCTTTCACACCTGTGGCTCTTACATTTTTTTCTGCCCCTTCTTCCTCAGTGTCTCAGAGCATTGGAGTGCTCAACAAACATCCCTTTTAGTGCTGAGCTCTGGGGAAGAATTATTTTAGGTTCGATGAGTCTTGAGTCTCCTCAGTGTCTACCACCATCTCCATGGAAATGGTTCTGTGGCTAGCAGTGAGAGCAGCACTCATATTCATTCTGCCACTTCTTTTACAATGTTCACTGAGCCCTGGTGGGTGTGACAGAGATGACTTATCCACTGCTAACCACTGTTTTCTCTTCATAAGAGTCATAGGTCTCCCCAGTATTTGCCACCACCTGTAAAAAAGAAGGTTCTCTAGCCAAAAGTGAGAACATCATTAATCAAAGAGCATAAATATATACATTTCATAGGCTTTTTGATGAGTATCACCTCTCAATTTAACTTAAAAAATAGTAGAAACATCATTCCAGGGATCCTCTAAGCCATAGACTTTTGACTCATGTCTCAGTCCCAGGCATGAATTCCCTCCCACTGAGTGGGCCTGGTGACCCATCAGAGAACAGCTGTGTCATAATCAGCCACATACCGCTGGGAGGAACCTCCAAATCAGGCAGTTATTGAAGCTACAGATCCAGGGGAAGTTACATAATAGTAAAAGAGGCTAACCACTTTCACAGGTCCAAGCAGAGAGAGGGAGGGAGAGAGAGAAAAAAGCCATAACCAACACCATACACAAATACTAGCAAACAGGCAGGAGGAGGAGAGAGATTTCCTTCCCCTTTATATAGCTTTAAGGTGGGTCTTGCAATCCTATCCCAGATTTGTTGACTTCTTGAGTCTCTGGAATTTCCTTTCTGCACTGCCCTCCCAGGAAGGGATGATTCTTTCTATCTAACATGACTTCTGAATCTCTTAAGCCTCCTTTCTCTCTTCAATTTGGAGGAAATCTGCTATGCAACACTCAAGATTACTGTAGATTGTTAACAGGTCAAGTTGAACAAAACTTAACCATCACAAGATGATTTTCCCCATAACTTGTATGCCACTATTTCACCCGTGGATACATCTTGTATGGCTTGTTGATCTTAGAGTTTGCAGAATCCACTGCTTATTCACCTTGTTGGTGACTTTTATCCCCCACTTTTCTCTCTCCGTGTCTGTGACTGCCAACTGGCAGGGAGATGGCTTCCATCACAGGTCCAGCTTGATTTCTAAAGTCAAACACCTGTGATGTCTTCAACAACAGGGTCTTACCATCTCCTTTTGTAGGTAACTGTTGTAGTCAGCCACACGCCACTGGGATGAATCTCCAAACCAAGCACAGTTTATGGGAGGAAGGGATTTGTTGAAGCTACAGATCCAGGGGAAGTTCCATTTACAGCGATTTCACGGGGTCAAGCAGAGAGAGAAACCCATCATCAATACCACATACACACAAGAAAAACAGGTGGAGTGGGGGTTTCAGGAGAGAAATCTTCCCCTTTATATAGCCTTAGGGTGAAGCTTTGCAACCCTAACCCAAACCCAATGGATTCCTGAGGCTCTGGAATTTCCTTCCTACACTGCCCACACAGGAAGGGATGTTAATTTCCAGCTCTCCTGATCTTCCTTACATCCTGCGCCCTACTGAGAGGCTGCCTTCCTGTAAACATCCTCAGAGACCCACCCAACACAATTAAAAAGATCAAATTGACAACAAAATCTAACCATCACAGTAGCCAGGTGCTTTGGCAATGGCCTGCATTGTTTTGGGGACCTCAAGCCTCTCTCTCCCTCCCTCCCTCCTTCCCTCCCTCCCTCCCTCTCTCCCTCTCCCTCTCCCTCTCTCTCTCTCTCTCTCTCTCTCTCTCTCTCTCTCTCTCTCTCTCTCTCTCTTATCCTTTAACTAAAAGAGGTTAGGTTTCTAGAATACTTATACCCACATCCTTTCCTCCATCCCTTTCTCCCATTCCCTCTTAGAGATTTCTACTCTCTGTATTTGTCCCGCCACTTGCCTGTCTACTGTCCCCTACCTTAATTCCTCTCCCATTCTTCTCTCTCCAAGCCTCACTGTAGTTTCCTGACCAGCACTACTGATGCTTTCTAAAACTTACAAACAAATCTTTTTAGGATCCGCATCTGAGAGAACACACGGCATTTGTCTTTCTGATCCTAGATTATCTCACTTTGTATAATTCTTTCCAGATCCATCCATTTTCTGGCAAATTTCATCATTTCACTTTCTTTACTACTGAATAGAACTCCATTACGTATATGTACCACATCTTCATCCATTCATCAGTTGATTGGTATCTGGGCTGTGGTAGTTTGAATAATGTCCCCCAATAGATTCAAAAGTTTATTATAATTGTGAATTGTCTCCAGTCAGTTCTGGCTGGAGGAGGTGTGTCACCTTGGTCAGATCCTAGGGTCCATCCCTAAGGTGTTTCTGGGGTGAGTCTGGAATTCTAGCTATACATATGCAAAAAGCAGTCTGAGCTCAAGCCTGGAGTTCCTCTTGTTTGCTAGTTTGGAGTGTGCTTGCTTGCTTGATGTACCAGTGGTGGGTTATGCTGTCTCTGCTTGGATCTGTGAAAGGTGGCCAGGCTTTTTCCTTAACTTCCCCTGGATCTATTAGTTTCAATAAATAGTTTCCTCCCCAAAATTGTGCCTGGTTTGGAGATTCATCCCAGCAGTGTGACGACATGGGCTGATTCTATTTCCTAGCTCTTGGGAGCAGAGCAGCAACAAACACGGATAAACGAGTGTCTCTAGAGTGAAGAGTCTTTAGGGTATATGCCCAGGAGTGGGATAGCTGGGTCATGTGGTAAATCTGTTTCCAGATTTTTGAGTAGCCTCCAGACTGATTTCCATAGTGGTTGAATCAGTTTACACTTCCACCAGTGGTGAATAAGGCTTCCTCTTTCACACACCCTCACCAGTCTTTGTTGTCTTTTGATGAAAACCATTCTAATCAGAGTGAGATGGGATCACAAATTCATGTTAATTTGCATTTCCCTGATGGTGAAGGACGTTGATCATTTTTATTTCTTCCTTTGAGAACTCTGTTCAGTTTTCTGCCCCATTTTTCACTGAGTTGATTGATTTCTTTCCTGCATGGGTACTTGAGTTTTTTGTAGGTTCTAGATATTAAATCACTGTCAGTTCTATAGCTGGTGATGCTTGTCTCCCATGTTGTCTATTGACCTGGTTGATGGTTTGCTTAGCTGATCTCTGTGTCTGCTTTGTTCTAGCACCATGCTGTTTTTTTTATTACTATGACCTTATGGTGATACCAGCAGCTGTATTTTTGCTGAGAATATTGTTGGTTATTTGAGGTCTTTTGTGCTTCTATATGAATTTTAAGATTACTTTTTCTCTTTCTTGTGAAGAATGATGCTGGAGTTTTGATTGGACTTGCACTGAATCTATAAATTCCTTTTGGTAGGATGATCATTTTCACAATAATTCTTCCAATCCATGAGCTTGGAAGATCTTTCCACCTTTTCATGTATCCCTCAATTTCTTTCTCCAGTGTTTTAATATTTTCATTGTATAGGTCTTATCAGTTCATTGGTTAGGGATGTTCTTAGGGATGTACTTAAGTTTTTTGGTTGTTGTAAATGGGAGCTGCCCTGATTTCTTTCTCAGCATGTTTGTCATTGGTATATAAGAAGGCTACTGATTTTTGTGTATAGATTTGACATCCTGTTACTTTGCTGAAAATGTTTTTCAGTTCTAAGCTTTTTTGGTGGAGGCTTAGCGTCTCAATACAGAATCATATCATCTTGCTCATAAGGCTAGTTTGACTTCTTCCTTTCCAATTTATATCCCTTTTATTTTTTTTTTTCTCTTGACCAGCATTTTTCTCTAGCTAAAATTTTGGGCACTATGTTAAATAGCACTGGGTAGAGGGGACAGCCATGTCTTGTCTCAGAACTCAGTGGGAATGCTTAAAGTATTCCATTTAGAATGATATTGGTTCTAGGTTTGTTATATGTACCTTTGTTATGGTCCCTCAATCCCTTGTCTCTCCAGTGCTTTTGTTATGAAGGGATATTGATGTTTGTTTAAGGCCTTTTCTGAGTCTATTAAAATGATCATGTGTTTTCTGTCCTTAAATCTATTTTTTGAGATGCATTACATTTATTGATTTCTACATGTTGAACCATCCTTGCATCCCTGGACTGAAACCTGCTTGTTTGAAGTTAATGATATTTTTTTATGTGTCCTTGGATCTTATTTACAAGAATTTTATTGAGAATTTTTGCATGTAAGTTCATGAAGGATATAGGGCTATAATAATATAGGCTATAATATAGGGCTATAATTTCGTGTGTGTGCGTGTGTGTGTACCAAAACCACATCTGGTTTTGGTATTAGCTTATGCTGGCTTTGTAGAAGGCATTAGAGAGAATTCTCTCTATTTCAATTTAATTAAATAACTTGAGAAGTAGTGGTTTTAGTTCTGCAATAATGGTCTGATAGAATTCAGCAATAACTCTGTGTGGACCTGGATTTTTTTCAGTTGGGAGATTTTTAATTACTGCTTCAATCTCATTAGTTGTTAAATCGCTACTTAAATCTGTATCTCTTCTGGGTTCAACTTTGGTAGATCATATGTGTAAAAGAATTCTATTTTTCACATTTTCCAGTTTGGAGGAATATAAGCCTTTGAAATGTGTTTTTATGGTTCTGTCAATCTCGTTGGTACATGTAACTTCTCCTTTTTCTCTCTCAGTTAACTAGTCTAGATGTTTATCCATCTTGTACTTTTCAAATAACTGGCTCTTTGTTACATTATTTTTTAAAATTGTTATTTTTTCTAATTCTTGATTTTTGCCTTAATCTTGATTATTTATTTCTATCTGGCTCTTTTGGGTTTGGATTGTTCTTATTTTTCCCAAAGCCTTTATATCAACTGTCAAGTTATGCATTTGAGATATCTATTTTTGCATTGTAGGTATTTAGAGCTATAAACGGCTCAATTAAACTTCTTTCATTGTGTCCCATAGGTTTTAGTTTGTTGTGTTTTGATTTTCATTTAGTTCTAGGAATGTTTTTATTTCGTTCTTGTTTTCTTCAATGACTGATTTGTTTAACTGTGTGTGTTATTCAATCTCTAGGAGTTGTTGCATTTTCTGTTGTTTAACTTTGTGGCTATATTGCACTGTGGTCAAATATAATACATGGAGTTAACTTCAATTGCCCTTAATTTGTGACGACTTGCTTTGTGTGTTAATACACTATTTTAGAGAAGATTCCATGGGCTTCTGAGAAGAATGTATATTCTGTAGAGTTTGGATGGGATGTTCTATAGAGGTCTGTTAAATCCGTTTTACATACAGTGTCATTTGGCTTCATTATTTATTTTCTGTTTTTGATGATCTGCTGACATTAGTGGGGTTTTGAAATCAATTATTATTATTGGGCTTAGATTTATGTCTGACTTCATGTCTAGTATATTCTGCTTTATAAAATCCAGTGCACCTGTGTATATGTCTAGGATTACAAAGTCCTCCTGGTGAATTGCTCCCTTGATCAGTATAAAGTCCCTTCTTCATTTCTTTTCATTGGTTTTGGTTTAAAGTCTATTTTATCAGATATTAGTATAGTTATACCTGCTTGTTTCCTTTTTCCATTTGCCTGGAATATCTTTTCCCATCCTTTCATCCTAAGGTGGTATCTATCTTCAATGGTAAGGTAGGTTTCTTATAGATAGCAAATGGATGGATCCAGTTTTCTGATTCAGCATGTTAATCTGTGTCGTGATTGTGGAGTTGAGTCCATTGGTATTCAGAGTTACTATTGAAAGTTGTGAGTTAATCCCTGTCAAGTTGACGATTTTGCAGAGTCTAGTGTTTTCTTGATCTTTATTTAACAACTATTCTATTTTTAATAATCATTTTTCCTTCCTGTAGCCTCTTGAATATGTTTATTCTTCTTTAGTTTGAAGTATTTTATCTAGTATTCTCTGTAGGTCTGGGTTAGTGCTCAGATATTTGATTAGCTGGTTTTTTATCATGGAAAGCTTTCCTTTCTAAATATTTTTATTTTTTTGCAAGGAGAGAGAGAGAGAGAGAGAGACAGAGAGAGAGAGACAGAGAGAATGGTGCAGCAAGGCCTCCAGCCACTGAAAATGAACTCCACATGTGTGCACCACTTTGTGAATATAGCTTTATATGGGTATTGGGGAATTGAACCCGGCTGTTAGACTTTGTAGGCAAATGCCTTAATCACTGAGCAGTCTTTCCAGCCCCCTTCTTTCACCTTCTATTATGAGGTATAATTTTTCTGGGTATAGAAGTTTGGGTTGTTAGCTGTGGTTTTTTTTTCAATATTTGAAATATTCCCTTCTAAGCCCTTCTGGCTTTTAGAGTTTCCAATGAAAAATGTTATTCTAATGAGCATATCTTTATAAATGACAAACACATTCATTCTTGCAGTTTTAAGTATTCTTTCTTTCTTTTATGTGTGTCGAGTTTTAACTATGAGAGTGGGGAATTTCGTTCCTGGTTGTGTCTGTTGGTGTTTGTTTATATTTTGTACCTGAATGGGCCTCTCATAAGATTTGAAGACTTGAAGTTCTTGTATGCCTATAATTTGAACATTTGGTCTTTCTAGGGCTTTCTAGATGTCTGACTTCATGTCTAGTATATTCTGCTTTATAAAATCCAGTGCACCTGTGTATATATCTAGGATTACAATGTCCTCCTGGTGAATTGTTCCCTTGATCAGTATAAAGTGCCTTCTTCATTTCTTTTCATTGGTTTTGGTTTAGAGTCTATTTTGTCAGATATTAGTATAGTTCTACCTGCTTGTTTCCTTTTTCCATATGCCTGGAATATCTTTTCCCATCCTTTCATCCTAAGGTGGTAAGTATCTTCAATGTAGATAGGTAGATTTCTTATGAAACATATGAGAAGAACACATTCCTCACATGTTCTGCTCATATGTTTTTAGAACTTGTCATTGATTTTGGCCTCCTGATCTCTATCCTCTGGCTCATCCTCTAATCTTGATATCGTGTCCTCCACATGATCTACTCTTTCGGTATGACTTTCCTGAGAGCTTTTGAATTATTTCAGTTTTGATTTGTTTGGCTTTTCTTCAACATCTCTTGATTGAATTTTATTCTCATATCTTGGATCGACTTTCACATCGTGTTTGTTTCTTTGAATTCTGGTGTTTATTGAATTCCTAGCATTCTTTTGCATTTCATTCTGCTGTTTATTCATGTCCTCTTTAAGAACATATTTATCATACTTGTGTTTTGGAATTCTTTGGGGTTTCCTCTAAGTAGCTCTCTCACTGGAGGCTTCAACTTGGGGACTAGGCGTTCTTGGTGGAGATATCTTGCCTCCATTTCTTGTATTACTTGTTTTTCATTGGAGATTGCCATGTGGAAATAGTCTCTGTCTTGATGAGAATACAGCACAGCGTGGATGGTTCCACTAAAGAACACAAGGCGGGCTGGGGCCAGGACTGCTCCAGTCACAGACACTTTGGACCACAAACCTACTGGATCTGGTCTTCCAGATTCCCCCAGCAGCCTACACTATCTGGGTCAGGGATGAGGGGCACCTATTGTGAACTCAATGGGGGCAGGGGTTTGGGCCAATAGGCTGGGTCCTTTGGGCTACTGGGTGACCTACCTGTGTCTGAGGTGTGGAAAGGGGGAGATAGCAATTGTGAGCTCACTGGGGGCAGGGGCCTGTGCAAGGTGCTACTGGTACTCTAGGATCCTAAGCCTATAACTTCTTAATGTGTATTTATCCATGTTGGAATGTTCCAATTCCTCCACTTTGACTTCTCCTTGGTTCATTCTATTTGCAAGGTTTTCCATGGAGCTTTTGATTCGACTTAATATGCTTTTCAGTTCTAATATTTCAGATTTGGTTTTCTTCATTTTTTCTATCTCTTTATTGAATTTCTCCTTTCTCACTCATATTTTTTGCTTCTTCCTTATTTCAATAAACTAATTTGTATATTCTCTTCAGATTCATTCAGGATTTAATTTATTCTTTGATTTCTTTAAATAGACATAAACATTCTTTTGAATTCTGTTTCTGGGATTTCTTCAAATCCAATCTTATTAGAGGCCATTACTGAAGAATTAATTTGGGGAAGAATTATGTTGCTTTGGATTTTTTAATGACTTGTGCGGTGGTTTAAATGTGAATGTATGTCCCACATAAACTCAGGTATTTTTTTTTTATTAAGGTTAAGCTTCCTACTCAACTCTCCAGCAGCTTGCTGGAAGGAGGTGCCACTGGGGACAGATCTTGTAGTCCAGCCCTAAGGTGTGTTCAGAACACTGTGAGCTCTGGTTTTTCATGTTTTCTGGCTGTTTTTTTTCTCTTTCTGCTATTGATCTATGAAACTGAATCAGCTTCTTCTGCCATGATGAAGCTTCCCCTGGAATCTAGAAGCCTGAAATAAACCCTTTCCTCCCATAAGCTGCTTCTGATCAGACATTTGTCCCAGTGATGAGAAAATAACTACAATGCTTGTTTTGTTCAGTATCAATAGTAATACATATTTACTATGCAAGAATTATTGTTTTCACTTTATCGTACATCTAAATACCACCAGTCATCACCAGAACATTCAAGAATGATGATTAAATGATTTTTAGAAAACTTGGTTACTTCCATCATACACTATAGGTTATGCTCATTTTTTTCTTTTTATAATTAAGGGAAAGGTATAGTTTTCACAGTAGGAGGAATGAAGGAAAAGTTTTTAATGTCATTATTCATCAGCGTGATTTACATCTTTTAAAGAATTAGGAGGTAAGTGAGCCTCCATAGATGCCATTTGTCCTAAGCCCTGAAAGTGTTGGGAAAACCTCTTCCAACACACGTGCTCTCTAGAATTTAGTGTTCCACCACTGTCTTCCTAAAAAATTTGAAGAATTTAAAGTCTCTATTGGCTTCCATTTGCACATTTTTTGGTGGTTTCTAGAATTTTGTCACCCAGTCTCCTGATTGGTGGTAATTCTATTTGTCATTCTACTTGGACATTGTATGTCACTGGAAAACACAATACTTGGAATCAAATGCACTTCATTTCTCTCTTCAATGGCAGCTAGCATTGTGTATCGACAGAAGAATAAATAAATTTGGAGGTAAGGAATAAATAGGAGTTGGGTGTAGTATTGTATATCTATAATCCCTGCACTCAAGAGGCTAAGGTAAAAGAATTATAAGTTCGAGGACAGCTTGAGCTACATAGTGAGACCTTTAAAGAAATAACAACAAAATAAATTGAGAAGCTATGAAAAGGTTTAAGGCAAAATTGCATGGAAATTTGCATGTTGTAGAAGAACACAGAAAATTGTGGGAAGATGATCACAGCTGCCACTCTGTAGTCTACAACCATAGGAATCCCTGAGACTTCAGTTAGACAGGACATTGATCATCTAGTCCTGTATTCATTTACAGATGAGAAGACAATGGGCCAGAAGGAGGAAGTGACTTCTCTAGAGTCATCCATTTAAGTATCAGGCAGTCCTGAAACTCAAATCCAGATCTTCTGAAGCCCAGATGTCTACCCAGGAGTGATGTCATTCATTTCCCTAGCTGCTGGGGTCTATCTCTGGGCACTGCTTTCAGTCCTAGAGTGGCCCCTGGCACCTGTGCCCAGAGGCAACTTCATCCAATGACCGATGGATGGAAGGGCAAGAAGGATGGTCTTCCCCTCCAACTGCACCCTGTGAAGGCTCCAGTTCCAGAGCCCTGCATGTGCAGCTTGTGCCTCTGTTGCTCCAAGTTTATAGTTCAACTTCTGGCTCTACCCAATGGGCTCCCCTCCTGTCCAATTAGGCCAAGCTCTACCTCAGAGCTCATTTCTTAGAGAACTTTGCCAGGAAGATCACTCTGCAGGCTGTCTTTTAAGAAAGACGGACAGACAGATCGAATCATATGTTGGTTCTGATTACTCAACTCTAAGGGAATCTTTGCTTCTAGCCACCTCCCCTTCCTCTCTGTAGCTCCTCCTCTCCTTCAATGTTCTTTTCACTGGCCACCCCTAACAGTTGAGGATTTTCTGCCTCTAGACAGCTAGCCTTACCTTCCAGTCTTTCTGGAGCCTTTCTCAGACAGTGTTTCTATTTTATTACTCAGAACTCCTTTGGGCAGGTCTAGGTCAGAGTTGGTTTATACACTTCCCCTAGCTGCTGTGCATAATCCCCCTGCACTGGGCAGCCTTCTTTTCTTCTTTAATCTGCCTTCTTTGCCTCATTAAAAGGCCAGACTCACACAGCCTAAAAGTAGAGATGAAAGAGTGTGCTCCTCTTCCCTGCCATCTCATAGGTCACTTCTGTCAAGGTTTCCATAGTTTGTCTCCTTCAGAGCAGGAGAAAACACAGAGGCATATCCAGGCTGTGGTGGCTGGGCCAGGATCCAGGAAGCCACAGAATCCTGGGTGGACTCTATACACTACCAACCAAGTAGCTTTATCCATCTTCTGGGAATTGCAGTCAATGGTTACCTTTCTCCAGAAAGCAACCTGACATCACCTCTATGCGTTGTACACACTGTTCTCACCATTTCTGACCAGCAAGTCACCTGCCACTCTGCTCTCTCCTTTCCATTTGAACAGACCATGAGCGATCACCATTGCACACATATAGGACTACGACCTAGAATTCTGAAGTGCAAACCGACGGGCTGATGGAATGGGAGTTTTAAAAGTCATCCAACTTGAAATGTTCTCTCTGACTATTACTTGCATCCTGAAGCTCTTCTCGGCACATACCTGCACCCCTCCTTTCCTCCCTGGTGCTATTCCTTACCTAGAAAGCCTGCTGTCTACTGATTCTGAGGTCTGCACCCCATTGCCTCAAATTCATATATTTCTGGTGCACATTAAATACGTGTTCAGGGAAACTTCTTAACATATTATGAGGAGGCAAAAAAAATTGAGTTTGTAATTGTCAGGAATGATTTCTCATCATGTAACACCACAAACATTTAGTGTCCTTCATTAAGTGGTTTATTGCAGCACTGTTCACAATAGGTAAGAAATGGAACCTGCCTAGAGGTCCATCTACAGATATGTGGAAAAAGAAATGTAATATATATATATATATATATATATATATATATATATATATATATATATATATATATATATAATGGGATTTGATTCAGCTGTAAAGAAGAATAAAATTATGACATTTACAGGAAAATTGATGGAACTGGAGATCATAATGTTAAGTAAAATAAGCCGGACTCAGAAAGACAAATATCACATGCATTCTCTCAAATAAAGAATCTAGATTTTAATTATTTATATACAGCTACCTATGTACTTATGAATTAAAAGTAGACAGGGAACTACAAGACAGAAGGGAGGAAAATGCTAAAGTCAGGGGAAGGGGGAACAAGAGAGAACAATAAAATACTACATGTGACATGAACACAGAAAGGGATGATTTTGAGGGCAGAAGGGGCCCAACAAGAGCGAGTGTGTGTGTGTGTGTGTGAGAGAGAGAGAGAGAGAGAGAGAGAGAGAGAGAGAGAGAGGAAGAGCAGTGTAGGGGAATAAGAACCAAGCATAATGATTGATATGTATGAAAATCTCAGAGTTTTAAACCCATTCTTTTTTATGCTAAAAGATAATTGAAAATAAATCATTAATTTTAAAAGTGCCATGTCTTGTGCGTGAGAGTGACATGCTATTAGTCTTTATTTGTGACCACAGTGAATCTTGTATGGGCCTCAGTTTCCCCATCAATAAAGTGCCGGCACTCTCTAATGTAATATCAAACATTCTTTTCTACACTTTATGATCTCTGGGTTCTCAATGATTTAATTAAAATCATTGGCACTCACTCCACCCAGCCCATGAGTGGTCACATAAGTCTCTTTTCTGAGCTGAAACCAGATGTGAGGTAATCTCCAGCACAAGAATAACTTGGCCTTAGTGCAAAATTGTAGTCCTTTCAGAAGCAGAAGAAAAAAAGCTATTCACAATAGCACATCAGCTTTTGATCACAGCTCTGTGTCTAAGATTTCTGTATGACTATTGTGTATGCAACCCAGGCCTCATCTACAGAGTTCATTGGAAGGGACAGGAGGGACAGGTAAGTATGCCCATCTAAATATTTCTGTCAGGTTTCTAGTTTATACAAATATGTGCTGTTTTCTTTTGATTTAGCTCATTTGCACAGTTGTTGTGAAAAGTGACTATTGCTTGTGATTTGAAGATTTCCACCTACTCTCCTGACCCAAAACAACATTACGGTTTTGTCTAAAGTTACGCATTGGAAGTGTCTTACCTGAGAGCTCAGACAGAATCAGTCAGCATCCCATGAGAACACAGGAGTGCAGTCCGAAGTAATAGCCATGTATCTGAGAAACAGATTGATTTGGTTCTGTGGGGTTGTTTGTTTGTTTGTTTGTTTGTTTGTTGAGGCAGTGTTTCACTCTCTTTCAAGCTGAAATGAAACTCACTGTGTGGCTCAGGCTGAACTCAAAACTTATTGCGACCCTCCTACCTCAGCCTTCTGAGTGCTGAGATTTAAAGGTGTGCTGTGCCATCACACCCCAGCTTGGTTCTGGCTGTATAAAGGCATTCAGGAGAATAAGCAAAGCACAGATTTTTTTGCCTGTGGAAACTCTAGGCTGAACTAGAACTTACTGTGTAGCCCCAGGCTAGCCTCAAACTCACGATGATCCTCCTACCTCTGCTGGAATTAAAGGTGTGTGCCACCACACTTGGCTGTAAGCTCAATTGTGAAACAGTATAGTGTGAAGTTGATGCAAACTCATGTCTGTTCACCCCACACAGGACACAGAAGGAAGACGAAAGTATGATTACACCAAAACCAGATATGTTGAACAAATGAGTTTAATGGGGTTACTTACAGAGCAAGGTGAGAGAGACCTTACAGGAACCACTGGACCACCAAGAAGTCTCATCCCAGCACAGCTATGGATGGACCTCCCCTGGTCTGCTCCAAGGATCTCATAGTTTGGGGTTCACCCCCTGTTGCAGTTATCTTTTTGTTGCTGGGTCAGACATCCAAACAGAGCAGCTTATAGGAAGACAGGGTTTATTTCAGACCTACAGATTCCAGGGCAAGCTCCATCATTGTGGAAGAAGCTGACTCACTTCGGCATGCATAGCAGAGAGGCAGAACCAACAGCAGCTCACGTTGGCTCTCTACACACCTCTTAGGGCTGGACGGCAAGATCTGCCCCCAGTGACACACCTCCTCCAGTAAGACTGCCTCCTGGAGACATAGGTAGGAGGCTTGATCTTAATCAAATAATCCCTGAGGCTATGGGGAAAACACATTTGCATTCAAAGTGCCACACCCCCACAGATGCTCACAGAGCATGGATATCTAGTGAGGCTCTTTGTTCCTCTATAAACTCTATCTCCCCCCATTCTCTCCCCCAGGCCTCAAAACCTTGGCATTGTTACATTATTGCATACAGCTGGCAAAGGGGTCTCCGGAGATCTCAGGTGGAGGCCTGATGACCCTTCCCATGCCCCTCCTTCCACAGGAAAATATCAACAGGCCCAATTTCTAGAATCTTCGGTGAGTTGTCCCATCTGCTTTTGATAAAGCTATCAATAGTTGTTTACTGCTTTCAAGGCATAGAAATTTACCATACAATAATTAGAAACCCCAGTGCTATCTGGGTCCACTTCTTAAAGCCACCCCCACCCCCACCTCCCACACTGGGCTCTGTAGAGGCCATCTTTCTGACCTCACATGTCCTGCCTCTGTGTGAGCATCTAGTGCTTCTTCTTACTCTTACTGGGTTGGGGACCCTAATGATCTCCTTGAAGGTATTCTCTCTACATATACTCAGGTTAGGGGTTGGGGATTCCACCTAGGAATTTGGGGAGTATATTTCAATGCATAATACTTTTCAAGCCTGGCTTTTAGAATGAAAAGCATGGAAATAAGAGGTTATATTTAAAACCATCTGATTTAAAACCACCTGGAGTCACTTCACCATCTCTCCTTCCAGAAGCAGGTGCACAAAGGATTTGACCTCAGAAGCCATTCCAGTCCAGCCTTAAATAGGATTCTAAGTTTTTCTCTTGTTTTGTGGCAAGTTGAATTCTCAGATCATTTCTTTGTTCTGGTTTCTAAATCTAAACTTTCCCTTTGACCTAAACAATCTTGGTCCTATTGACCCAAGGATCTACCCCAATGTAGCCTGGTTGATCCAAACCATGCATGGTTATGAAACACCAGGATGTTTTCTCATCTCATTTCAAAGCCCAGAACAAGCCAAAACCCTGCCACTGCTAAAAGAGAAAAAAAATAAAATAAAATAAAATGAACTGACAAGCAGCAAAAACATTTGTTGTGAAGTATCTTAGACCTTTACTTTTTATCTAATTGTGCAAATAAATCCTAACTGTACACAATACCCCTCCAAAACCAAATTGAAGCAACGAAAGTAATTCACTGAAAAGTATATTCAATCATTACTTTTTCCTAATTATTCAAATTATTCTCATTCCCCAAAGCACAAAATGTGTTCAAATATTTTCACATCAGTGTTTGTCAATTCATGCCTTCCCTCAGAGACTCTTACTCAGCCTATCTAGGTACTCTGAGTTCTTGCTCTCATTCTCTTTCCCTCTCTCTCTCCTCCTTTATCTTTCTACTTTCTAGACCCCTTTTACATTAGCAATTGCTTCACACCTCCCAGTGGATCACAGTTACAAAGACCATGAAGAGGATGAAGTTTTCTTTCTGAATCCATGGTTTGGTGCAACTATTCTTGTATCATTATCCGGCTGATTTTAGGTCATTTGGAATTGTAGCACATTTTAGTATCTGCTTGGAAAAAATAGCATTTTTTGTTTGATTTTTTTCAAAATACATCTCTACTAAGACCATTTTTATTATGCTCTAGTATATAAATCCCAGTGTTACAGTATCATATATAGCCAGGATTTACCTTAAAATTTATCTCACCTCTATATTTTATTTGGGAAGAATTAAAGTCAGTATGTTTTCTCATTTATGAATATAATGTAGCTCTCTATCTAGGTTTCCCCTTATATCCTATCAGTTATTTTGCTATTTCTCTTGCTATAGGTCTTGTGTATATATATATATATATATATATATATATATATATATATATATTGTTTATCAATTTCTACTAACTTCAGAGTTTTTATTTCTCATCTTAATGAGAATTATTTTTAGATTCTTTATGAGTTTATTTTAAATACTACTGACTTTTAAAGACATTTTCTGATTGGTTACGACTGTTATGGTAAGTCCTTGATTTTCTTGAGTATTTAAATTATGGACTGACCTTAAACTTGAGATCCTCCTGTTTCAACCTTCCAAATGTTGGGGTATAAGAGCTGAGATGACAGATGTGTGATTACACACCCAGCAGTTCTTTCTTCCCAATTCTTTCTTTATTATTTTAAGCAAAGTAGCAAGAGATTTATTAAGAGCAAAATGATAGTAAAGGTTTGAGTACCGGGCCAAAGGGGCAGCGGGCCACTCGAGTGGAGAAAACTTAAGGGCCTTGTAGTGGTTTGATTCAGGTGATGTTCTGAATACTGGGTCCCCAGCTGGTGGCAATTTGAGAATTGGAGCCTCCTGGAGGCAGTGTATTGTTGGGGGTGGGCTTATGGGTGTTATAGCCAGCTTCCCCTTGCCAGTGTTTGGCACACTCTCCTGTTGCTGTTGTCTACCTGATATTGGCCAGGAGGTCATGTCCACCCTCTGCTCATGCCATAGTTTTCCCTCTCATCATGGAGTTTCCCCTGGAGTCTATAAGGCAAAATAAACCCTTTCCTTCCACAAGCTGTTCTTAAGCTGTTCTTTGTGCCAGCAACGAAGAAGTTGACTGCAACAGGCCTCTTCCCTGGTTTTTGTCTTGTCACCTACCCAGTGACTAGGACTACTCAGATTCTGCTGAATGAAGAGTTACACATTCTAAAATTCAGCAGGCTTTCTCTTTGAAGTTATCAGATGGGTCAATGGGAAGTGAATCCACAGTTGCTGACCAGGACAATGGTTTAGCGTTGTGTCCCTGGGGTGTCTAACATCTTCAGTGCTCTGCATTTGGGGAACATTGAAAGTGGACATATTTAAGAGTATTTTGAGCAAATTCCTAGCAAGATCCAAGTGACCACGCCTGGCTTACATCCTTTCTCTTTCTGACCCTAAATACTAGAAGTCACTAAGGCTTGTGGATTACTAAGATTTCTTAATTCTTGGTTGTCACCTCCATCCATGTGGCCCCCTGTCCCTGACTCAGCCTATAGAGCAAGCTCCCTGGCTTCCCTGGCTCCATGTTCTTCCCTTTATGAAATCCTCCATCTGTCCCCAAAGCTTAAGAGTCATCTGAGGCATCCTGGCACACCCCAGGAAGCACTTTTGAGACATCATATCTGAAAAGCATGAGCATCCTGCCCCTTCCACTCCCTCCTGCTGCTGAGACACTGCGTTGGAGTTAGGTGACCCCTCAGCTACTGCTCATCAGCACCACCACTCTGGTTCTGACTTGCTCTCTTCTGGTACCTTCCCAGGAATCTGCTGAGAGATCCCTGGTGTCCAGGTGTGACCTTGCACACCAGCCTACTTTGATACTTGGTATCACTTATGTGGCATAGTTCACCTTCCACCTGCCTGTGACACCCTTCCAGATACAGACCCACTACAGGATCATACGGTCACGTGGTTCACTATGGTCTCCTAAGCTATCACAGCAGTGTCCTCTGTTGGGAAAACACGTGGCTCCCTACTGCCTATAGGAGAAGCCCCTCATTGAACTTGCAAGACCCAACCCTACCCTGCCTGCCACAGCCTCCTCACCCATCAGCTGCTGATCTCCTGCAAGTCAAGGTCTCTCCTGCCTCTTTGTTCTTGTGCTTGCTGTTCACTTCCTGTTACAAGCCACTTTCTTCCCCTTTCTTTATCTTTTAAGCTTCTATTTATCCATTTAAATGTCAGCTTTTCTGAGCTTTCCCTATTTCACCTGGGAAGCTACTAATTCCTTCTTTTATGCTCCAACAGCAGGGTGTTTACACCCACATTAATTTCTTACATTACCTTTTGGCTGGGATACTGGTTCTCAAGTCTGTCTATTCAGACTGGGTCCCTTTAATTTTGTTCCCTTTAATTTTTCTTTTCCCAAAAGTCAGTTTACTGACAGGGACTTAATATGTGCTGAAAGAGATTGTATAACGTGAACCGTATTTAGGAAAATGGATTTGGGGGTTATCTGCAGTGCAGTCATGATGAAAGATTGAACAGTCAGTACCCTGAAGCAATTGCTGTGCTCAGTGAATGTCAGATCCCAGGACAGAATGGTCCTCAACGATTTTGAATATGAGCAGTGAGAGGAGACACACATTTAAGTTGGGATGGAATTTCCAGTGTAGGTGCAAAGGGAATGCCAGACTATTAACAGAAGCAGGGGAGTAAACAGGAGGAAATTGCCTTGAAGGACAGCCATATTGGGTTTGTCATCATCCAGGACCCGCAACTGCCAAGTCCCATGGGCAGGTGGCAATGGGGGCCCTGCCATGGATTGAAGATTTGGAGATCTGGCAAGAGATAGGAGGGAGACAGTGCAGAAAGGAGACACACCCAGAAAAGTTATTCTGCTGGGGAGCAAAAAAAGAATATGCAGAATGAGGAAGAGAAGGAGCCAGAAAGGAGGTGTGCCAACCAGTTTAGTCTTGCCCTCGAGATGGAGTTCAACAATATTGAATTGGAAGTTGCAAATGGGGCTAAAGAAGAGGCCCCTGGATTTGGCCAGGGGAAGGCCTTGGTGACCTTCAAGAGAGCCATTCCTGAGCAGGGGAGGGGGTGGGGACACTGCCGGATGTGAGGAGAAGGTGGGCGGGAGGAAGCAGAGGGGGCAGGTGCTGCCCTTTCCCTGGGGAATTTGGCCTTTCGAGGTGGGAAGGGGCTGTGCTGTGTGTCCCAGGGGAGGCTGCTCTGGCCCTCTCTCCACTTCCAAACTACAAACTAATGCCAAGCCAGGTGGCATCAAACCTTCAACTATGTCCTGTTGTCCCCTCTGCCTTTCTACTCTGGTGGCCTAAGGTCCTTTCCTTGACTAGAGCGCAAGCTGCAGACTTTTTGCCTCCATTTTTCTCTATTCTGCTGGGGGGGGGGGAACAAAACAACAAAAAAACCACTTTCTTAATTTATCTATTCCAGGGTCAAAGATGGAAGTGTGATTTGTCTAACAACACAGGATCCCTCACACACAGGCCTTAACCTTCTTGAAGGTTCTCTCCCACAACCCGCCCCACACTTAACTCCACCTAATCTCCCACCTCCTTCGTGGGTTGCTGGCTCCCCCACCCCTGCCTTTGCTTCCTGCCTTCACCTGAGCAGCCATCCACGTCCTGCCCCCACAGCTGCTTGACTCAGGTGCTAAGGAGCCTCTCTTCTCTGTGCTTCAAACTCCTCCCGGTCCCTTCATGTCCACCTGTACCCAAATCTGAGCTCCAGAAGTGTTTCTTTGACAAGACATATTTCTTCATCTCTTTGTCAGAACAGACATTTCCTTTTGATACCAGGCCATGTACAGGAAACACTGAGAAAAAAGCTTCCTTTAGCTAGAGGGAAAGTTCTGGATTCCTCTGATGTGCAAGCCAGAGCAGCCCCAAGGCCTTCCACCACACAACTGTAGCTTCTCCACTGCATGTTGCTTTAAAATACCGTAAGATTTGTGTATAATAGGTAATAGGACTTCCTATATTCTCATTCTGTATATATACATAGTATATGGTCCACTCACATACATATATAAATATATATATATATGCATATATACACACATATATATGTATATATAAAGTATATGATCCACTCACATACATATATAGATATAGATAGATATATACATATACACACATATATGTATATAGAGACAAATGGAGAGTTAAGTTTATACTGTTACACACACAAACACACAGCCTTCCCATTGCTCTGTGAGCTCTTTAAGGGTGGGTTTGTGTATTACCTATTTCTATCCTCATAAACCTACACCAAGCCTTCATCCTAAACACTTAAAGTGATCCTACCACACCAGAACTGGCCAAGAGAGTGAAGACATGGGCGGGTGGTAGAGAGATGGAGCTCTCAGTCGCCCAGACAGAATGGCTCCACAGTGGGTGGCAGGCCCTCCCTCTCCTCCCAAGGCAGACAGACACTCCATTGTCAGGGCCCTCCAGCAGGGCTGGGGGCTGAGGGTGCTGTCAGTGCTGCACAAGTTAACACCTGGCGGGATTTAATTCCGCACCTTATCAGAGGCTGCCTTGTAGTGTTCTTTAATTGTTTCACGTGTGGCTGGATTTCATGCCAGCAAGATTTGACAGCAAGTAACTGTGACTGTACCCGCCGTGTGCCAGGTGCTCTCACATAGCTATATTAGACTCACAGGAGCCCAGCGTGCTTGGTTTCACCCTCTCATTCTGTTCTCAGATGGGGAATTGGGTTTTGGAGCCTGGCTGAAGTTCACATGTCTAGGCTAGGACAGAGTCAGAACTGGGACCAAGATGACCCAAGCTCATTCCTGCTTTGTTACCAGCTCTTGGAGACAGGGCATGACTTCCCATTCCTACTCTGGGGTCAGCCTTTCCTCCTGTAGGGCCCAGCACTCCATAGTGCCCAGAGCACAGTTCATATACACTTTGAATTAGGTGGGAGATAAATGTGCTCCTTACCGCTGTGTACAGAGGATGAAAAACACCATTCTCTTGTTCCTGCTGACAGTGCCAAGCTAAGCCCCTGCAGGTGCCAGGGCAGAGCTATAAATACTGGCTGCATTGTTCTCCTTGTCAGTACCAAACAACATCAGTTCCTTCCCCAGGGAGCTGATAAATAAATGAGAGATGCCACTCAAACAAAGCCAGGTCCTGCCTCCGGCTGTACCTGGCTGATCCCAGCTCTTCTGTGGTCTTTATGGTAAAAGTAACTGGAATATTGGGCCAGACTTCCCTGGCCACATAAACTCAGCTCAGTGCCTTGGCCAAAGGGGAGGAAGTGCCCTAAATGTGAATAGCATTAAACAGCCCCCAGTAGCAGGTTTTGATGAATGCTGTTCTGATTGCCCCCCCTTCCTCTCTGAAACATCCCATAGCATCCATTCAGAAACCCATGGGGAAGCATTTATTTTTCTTTTAGAATTGCAACACCCCCCCCCCCAAGATTAAGCAGGACTTAAATTGTCAGAGATCATCTGAACAACGTAATGAGGCAGCCTGTGTTTGAACTCTTCCCTAGAGCGGTGAAAAAAAGACTAGACTAGCCAGGGAAAGGAATTTATTTAAGGACAAGCAACAGTAAGAGATGAACTTGGAAATAGGCATAGGTCTCCTAGCTGCCATTCCAAGCCTGGCTGGGGTTTTTCATTTGTTTTGTGTTTTCCCAAAGCCACCTTTCTTGGCAAGAGTTCTGGAAAACAACAGTAAGATGTGCCTCCTTAGCAAGATCACAATGAGTTTTGTTTATCTCCTATCTTCCCAGGTGGACAGAGACTATACCTGGACCATGTACAGTTCAGTGGTACCTCTGATTTGTCACCAAACTTTGGGACTCACTGTTAGGGTATAGCTGACCCCAGTGTGAACGATCTTGCTTTCTGTATATGTCCAAGAGTCTTTGCCATCCACAGACACATCCACATCCAGTGTGTTTTCCTCTGTTCAGGCCCCCAGATCAGGGGTGCTGGTGCCAGGGATGAAGCAGGGACTGAAGATTCAGATTTAGGGGGAACTCTGTCCAAGGACGCCCTCCTACATTCACACCCTTCCTTCTCTCCTCAACAGCAGAGAAAGAGCCATCCTCGTTCATTCATTACATTCACTTGTGGTTGCTGTTTATTTTGTGAGTCTCTATAAGATACCAGGAATTGTTCTAGATGTTGGGAATATGAGTCAAGTAGACAGAACTCTTCTCCTTGTGGACTTATATTCTATTGGGTATGTCTCCAGTGGCATGCTCAGGGTCTCAATACAAAGAGAGAAAAGCAGTGAGTAAGTTAAGAGTGCTCTGAGGTATGGGAGACAGAGAATCCTCACTGTTGCAATCAGCCCCACGCTGCTGGGACGAACATCCAGCCAGACAATAGTTTGTGGGAGGAAGGCATTTATTTCAGGCTTATAAAATCCTGGGGAAGTTCAATCAATGGCAAAAAAAAAAAAGCTGGCTTCCTTTCCTACATCCCCAAAGATAGAAGAAACTGCAGCAAGCAAACACCAACACCAGTAAATGTCAAGAGCAGCAAGCGCTAACCACCAGAACTGCTTTCTCCACACCTTTGGGCTAGAATAAAGGTCCACCCCAAAACATACAGACCTCAGGATCTGCCCCTAGTGATCCTCCTTTAGTGGGTGGCTAGAAACTCACTGAAATTAATCAAGCTTAATTTTAATAAAACACCTGAGTCTATGGGGATATACATTCAAATTATCATAGTCAAACTACCACACTAACAGACTCTGAGTGTTTCAGGGAAGATTGCCATTTTAAGTGGAAGATTGACATTTGAGTTAAAACTTGAGGACTTTGAAGGAATGGGCTTTCCAGGTACGTGGGCTCACAGCATTTCGGGCGAAGAGGACTTTCCTGATCTGGAAGCTTCCTGACATGTTTGAGAAGTGCTTCAGTGGTTGGTGTGGTGAAGTTTGGTGTCAAGGAACAGGAGAGAGATAAAGCAGGAGAGGCCAGACATCTTGAGGGACTAGGTTCTTTTAGGTCATGAGAACCATTGTCAAGATTTGGTTTTTCCCTGTGGGCAAATGAGGAGCCATTGAGAGTGACCTTGTGTTCTAAATTCTGTTTGACAGAACCGCTCATGAGCCTCCATGAGTATCCTGGGAGCAGGATACTGGGAAGCAATGTGGCTGCAGTGAGACTTGTTAAGTACTGTTTTGAGTACTTCAGGAAGGAGTAGTGTGGGCTTTGACTAGGTAGATGGCCATGAAGGAGGTGAGGTGTGTCAGGGTCTGGACATTTCCTGCCTGCATGGAGGAGAAACATGAAGCTGATTTCAAGGCTTTCAGAGCACCTGGAAGAATGGAGGTGCCAGGGAAGACTGTGAATAGAAGAAGCAGGTCGGGCACAGTACAGAATTCTATTCTGGACTTGAGTCTGAGATGCAAAATATAGTAGGAAAAAGTTCCATTGCGCTGCCAGTAAGAAGCTAGCTAACTTGGGCAAGTCACTTCCTTGCTGAGTCCCCAGAGAGTCATCTTCAGAGGAGGGCAGCGCTGTCTCCTTCCAAGGAGCACCCTGAGGACTCAAAGCCATGCGGATCGGACCAGCCACACGTGTAAGCAGCCAAGGCTGTTCCCCACAGCAGCACCAGGGGATCGATCACCAGCGAGCAGCAACCAACATTTTCCAGTCTCTAGAAGGTGGAGTGTGTGCGACAAATGCCTTCTGTGAAGTTGCTAAAGGTCAGTGCCTTGCCAGCTGCCTGCCGGAGACAAAAGACAACATGGTTCACTCCATCTTTGCTGATTGTTTCTTTCTCCTCGATCTCAAGCAAATGGCCTGAGGCCAACTCGCTGCACTGTTGGGACAATCCCAGAGTTGGCTGCATTGCTGCCCGTAAACTTGAAACTCCCCTGCACACAGAGAAGGGAGCCCCTCCTAACACCTTCCCATGAGCTCCCCTAGACCTGTGTGGAATGGACAGGATCCTTGAGGTCACAGTCTTGAGTTCCAGTCCTACACTGCTGGCCGTGTGGCCTTGGCAAAGTTCCTTAACTTCAAGCTTGTTTATCTCTGTTTTGAATAAGTATACTGCGCCATGTGTCCTGGACATGGTACAGATGTGAACTGTGCCCTGGGGCCATAACTTTGAATTCTAACTTGTCATTTCCTAGCTGTGTGGTCTTGCATAAATTACCTAAAATCTTTGTGCCTCAATTTCCATATTTTAACATCAAGGGTATAATAATATATACTTCATTGGGTGGTTGTGAGAATCAAAAGAAATAAACAGATATGCTTAAAACAGAGTAGTATATAATATGCTCTTTAAAAATGTTAGCGATGATACTTTATAAGGAATACGTGAAAAGGCACCATAAAAAAGCACTTAAATATATGCTATAATAGTATTCTGCTTGCCTTGAGTTTGTGAAGTTTGGTCCTCTGGTTCTCATGACTCAGAATCGCATGTGGTCTACGCTAGCACTGGGAGCCTCTTCAAGCCCTCAAAACATTATGCATTTTGGTTGGAAATGGAAATATGTAGGATATATGTTAAATAATCTCAAAAATGTGCAGTTAGTTCTTCAACAGAATGACAAAGCAGCCTCCCCCCACCACCACCCATTATCTGCTTTGGTCCATTGAGTTGTATCTTTTAGCTGATTCCTTCAAGCCGAGCACTCTCACTGGCTGGTCTGTCTCCTTAGACTGGGATTGCTATGAAATCAGGCTCTGTGACTCCCCTGCAGCCAGGGTGCCTCTGTGAGCTGATGGCTTATAAATGGCATGTGTTCAGGCTGAGCATTGAAAACATGTGGGCATGTGTCAAAATGGATTTTTAGAAAGACAAAAGAAATATTTGAGCAGCGTTGAGATTTGCATTCCCAAGAACACTAAAGCATTAGCAGTCAACAAAAGCATCGTAAAACAGGACTCACTGGCTGCCAACTATGTGTCTTGAGGCCTGATTAATCCGTGCTCCAGACAGATGTACATGACATGCCCTGCATAGGAGGCTGCTGAACACAGTTGCCCCTCTGCTTGTCCAATTTGTTCTTCAAACTACTGAATTTCGAGCTTATATAATCAGGCCCTGGGGTTGGCCTAGCCCATTGGTGGCCTCGGACTAAATGTGTCAGTTTCTCTGGGTGATTTGTCTTGTGTGGAACTTGGCTCTTCTTCAAGTACTCTCATTTACTGACTGTTTAATATGGAGCTGGCTGTTTCAATGGCCTAGGCTCTGGACTTCAACTTCTTCTTACACACTCAGAGTCCCATCCATTCCTCATTGGGACTGAGAGGGTGATGGAAGCCTTTTGTACATGGTCAGGCAACAATCGTGGATGGTAATGGTGTCCTGGTCTGGCATATGTCCTCTGTCTTTCTACATTTAGGCTCCTAGTTTGCAGAAGGAGTAGTTGATTGCTTTCTGCCACTTCTGTCACCAAGAGCATAAGGAAGATCAATGAGCCCCTGGCTGGTGGTCTCTGCTCCTTTGATCAAGCTCTCTGCTGAGCTCTGTTTGTGTAACAAGGGCCGCCGGGGACATTTAGAAAGGATGGAAAACACTTACCCACCCCTTGGACTTCTCAGCTCCAAGCTCCTACTGTGATGGATCAGAAGTGACAGTGAGTCCTAACTCAGTCCATCCACTCATTCAGTAGCCCTGGGCTAATCATTTCTCTTTGTTTCAGTTGCGATTTTCTCTTCTGTGAAACAGGAAAATCTCTAAGAAACCTCTAAGGTCCTGCCAGCCGCAATAGCTCGTTGTAGAACTCTGCGTTTCTGTCATTTGACTGACACATGTACAATCTTCGGTCTATTTACTCAAAGTCATCAGATGCATTTGTACTTCATTAAAATGCTGAAACCCTTTGGCCTCCCAGGTCTACATGCCTCCAGCATTTCTGGCAGCTTCTTAGAAGCAAAGCAAGCTAAAGAGACTTCTGTCAGCCACAGGAAAACTCCCAGTGGCAGGTTCAGCCCTCTGCCCTGCAGGTCACCACCACCTTCCATCATGAAGAACCAACAAGGATTTGACTTGAAGGTGAAGGCATAGGAAGGGAGTCAGGAAATCCAGACACTAACCATGTGATGTAAAAATACACAATGAGTCTTGGGTGGCTCTCCAGAAAGTTCCAAGTTCTACAACAAAGCAAAAGAGACCTGCACAGAGGAGGGTAGGCTATACAGGGAGAGGCTCTGTGCTTTCTTTCACCTCTCTACTGTTTTCTTCCTGAAGCCCAGAGAGAAGTGCTTTGCCTAAGCTATCCTGGTGTCAAAGTGTTCTCCTGGGACAAAGCCCTCCAGTTTCTGCTTGGTCCCTCAGTTGTTTCCTAACAGAAGGTGGCTTCTTTTCCTTTCAAAAGGAGGAGCAGACATGGAAGACATACTAATGTCACATTGCATTTTTTGCCATTAGCAAATCCATTTCTCTGATAGGCTTCTTTTTGCCATGTAATGGGGGCTTGGCACTTAATTCAGAAAGCCTTGCTGGGTCATTGTCCATGTCTGTTTTGGGTATGAGATTAGATACTCTAAAGATGTGTCCTCTGAGCTTGTGCTATTAGCATCACAAGCACACACACACACACACACACACACACACACACACACACACACACACGCTCATTCAAACACATGTCTGTGGAACCTGTAGATTATGACCCCATTAAACATTTTAGAGGCATCTTGCTAGATTCTAGGGCACCATGATAAATAACATTTGGCTTCCATCATTCTATGCTTCATACATAACAGTGATGACAGGCCCTGTTTTTAAAGTGTAATTATATGTGATAAACTCTAACTAGAATATAGATGTACAAAGTACAGAGAGGATACAGAAGGAAGAAAAAATTCTTTATATTTCGCTGATATTACCATAGGGTTTATTCATTTGAGATAAAATACTTAGGAGTGATTTTTATGTACTTGCCACTGTGTTACACGTTGGCAAGGAACAGTAGGAAGAACCCATTTCAGATGGGAAAAGCAGACCTGGGAAGCAGAGTTCAAGTTTCATCCATCTACTCAGCTTTTCCTAAGCATAAAGGCTGTATTAAGCTATGGCTTGACTCTGGAGGGTACAGAGATGAGTGAGAAATTTCTGTCATTTCTACTCAGGGGATCCTTCTTTTAGAACAGCTATAGACCTCTGCAGCTGGGGGTTCACACCACTGCAGAAACACAAGATGAGATTTAAAGAACCCACCCAAACTAAGCACAGACCTGCCCACAGCCTCTCTCTGCCATGGTGTCCCCTCTCTAGTTAGCTTTTGATGGTAGATCTTTCTCCAGGTCTGGTTCTCTGTACTTAGCCAGATCTGACGAGTCCTGCGGTCATTCCTAACTACATCAACTTCTCACTGAGCCTTTATCTCAGGTGCTAAGCATGGGCATCCTGTACCATCCATCCATCACCAGCATCTCAGCACCAGCTGTAGGTCCTCATGGTACTGTGGGGTAAGTGCTGTCATGGCCAGAGGAAGTTCCATATATGGCTGGCATGGTCTTTTCCCTTGTCATCTCCAGCGGATTAGGCTTAACTACCAAGTGCACTGCATTGTGAGACTGGAAGTGTGTGTAGAAAGGCATTCTCAGCTCTTTTGGGGTCTAACCGAGCAGAATAGTTTCCTATCACTAGTTGGCTGTGAGTCACTGATAGCTAAATTGTGTGAGTTTCCTGGGATGCTTGGAATGTGTATAGGACCCTGTCATTAAAGAAATAATATTTTCATATCTCTCTCAATTTGACACACAGCATAAAACTGCCTCCCCATTAGGGAGAAGAGTGGGTCCTCCCTGACTTGTATCCACAGTTTATATTCTGGAAATTTTGGGGTGAGGCCATGGCTCACTTGTTTCTTCTTCTTCCAGGCTGCTTGGGGCACAAGTAAGAGAAAGCTTCAGGCCTCCCTCTCCCCTGAGCATGCTTAATTAGAACACTCCAGCCTTCCCTCAGATGTGGTTTTGAGGTATGTTCTCTTCAAAAAGTGAGTTACTGATGAGTGGGGAAATTTCTGTCTTTGTAGCGAGGCTGGTCCAGAAACTCATCAGCGGGGTATGATTAAAGGAGTCAAGTCCTTCCCTGGTTCCTTGGGTCAGGCGTCATAGTGTAATGATTTATAGCAAATTCTGCCTGTGCCAGATGGTTCGGTGATCAAATGGGACCTTAGCCATGGTAAAATGACCTCATTGGACTTGTGTCGTATTTTACAACTCACAAAGACCTTTTTCATGTATTATCTCATTGAGCCATGGAAACCCCAGACATAAAATATTATTATTCTCATTTTACAGAAGAAATAGTCCAGAAAAGTTTAAATGATTTTCTGATGGTTCTATACTCACTTGGTGACTAACCATGACTTAGTCTTAAGTCATCTGGCTCCAAAAGACCCTCTCACTCAACATAGGGTAGATTCCTGAGCCAAAGTGAGAGTATTTTTGAATTGTTAGGGCTTTGGGATTCTATGTACCAGGAGCTGATAGAAATCCCTGACCATTGTTTTGAGAGTGCCAAATCCTAACCGCTAGACCACCAGGGAGTGTCATGGGCCATTGCTTTGAAAGTGATGAAGAAGAACAAACGAAGATTTCGAATGTGTGGAAAAGTAGCCAAGAATGCTGCCTGGTACTTCAGAAAGTTTGAATATGCTCACAGCTGCCGAAATGCAGAGCTAAGAGGGGGTTGAAGTTCTCACCCAATCGGAGGGCCTGCGGGCCTACTGTGTGCACTAGCTGTGTCCTGTTGTTGCTTCCTGTTGGCCTTCACCCCTCTAGAGCCAAGGATAGAGAGTACTTATGTCAGCATCTCGCCGTGGCCCTTCAAACACCACGCCATACAACTGCGTGGCTCATCCTTAGAAAAAGGTTGTTTCCTGCCTGGAAAAATCTCACCTGACTGGAGTATTGAAACTATCATCTCTACCATTGAGCAGATACTGATAACGCATGTTTTGGAGATGCAAAAATATGATACGTACTTCTTTGATTTGAGTCAGGAAAAACACTGAAATTTATATTTAGGGTAAGAAATTTGTTTTTGTTCCCTAGGGAACAAAGTATTTGACACACAGATAACAAGTTAGACATTAAAAGCAATAGTAGGTAAAGAACTAAATAAGATAGAAGCACTTACAAGTGAATGAGCGTGAACAAAGTTCTCCTC
Source organism: Zapus hudsonius (assembly GCA_004024765.1). NCBI lineage: Eukaryota > Metazoa > Chordata > Mammalia > Rodentia > Dipodidae > Zapus > Zapus hudsonius. The sequence continues at coordinate 46,266 of PVHP010005578.1, forward strand.
TCCTACACAGGGAGGAGTGACCCATTTTATCACTGTGTTTGCCACGAATCAACAGAAAAGGAATGAGACAGGCCAGGTTGCTCAACCTCAGGTGACAGGGACAGTCTGCTGTGAAGACGGTCTCGTTCCTGGCAGGGCATTCAGTGGCATCCTAATGGTCTGCTCTCACTAGCAGTTAATGGCAACCCATTACCTCACAAAGATGATAAAAATATCTCTGTCCATCCTGCCAAAAACCCCCTGGAAGGAGGGGCAGAGGGGCAGGGTTGGACTCTGTTAAGAAGAGCCAGAATGAAAACTCACCAGATCAGACAGGACTTTTGGACTTGTAAGTCTTGACTGTTAACAAAATGTAAAAACCTATTCCAGAAAAAAAAAAAAATCCCTGAAGGGGATAGACGGGAAAACTATCTAAAAATTCCTGGGGATGCTTGCAATACCCCACCACCACCCCACAGAGTAAGAAGTACAATCCCTCTGGAAAGTACAACCACAGCTGGACCCTTTTTTATTAATTAATTTATTTTTTATTGTCCATAATTAGATATGTTGAATGAGCAAATAATGAGTTGGTATCCCCATTTCCCCAATTTCCCTCTTCCCTGTCCCCAATCAGCTGGATATCCTTCTCCATGGGCAGTCTGGATCAGTTCATGGGGTAGGGGGTTATAGGAGTCAACCCGATTTCATCCCCACCCTTTGTATGTTGTTACTGAGGGGGGCATGTCTCTGGGAGTTCTCCCTCTCTATGGCTCTTACAGCCCCCTCTTCCACTCAGTTCCGAGTCATGGTGGGTGAGTATTAATATTGTTGAGGTCTTAGGGGGTCTCTGGACTTCTGCTTTAGTTTGTGTTGAAGTCGTTGGCATCTGTCTCACTGGCTTATCCTGTGTTGACTGATTGGCTGTGGTTGTGGGTCTCTTGCTTATCCCACCACTCTCTGCAGGGTTCTATATGGATCCTTCATGGTAGATCTGGTGTGGCTCATCTCTTGCCCAGATGCCAGCTATCGGCCTGTGGTTCATTGGTAGGGTTGGAGGAGCCATAGCTCTCTTGCTGCATTCTGAAAAATACAAACAGAATCTCCATCGGAGAGTGAAATCAGATAGTAAGAAGTATAATCCCTCTGGAAGGTATAACCACAGTTGGACCCTTTGGGACATTACGTCGTAACTCCCAGAGCCTAAAAATTGTTGCCTTAAATAGTTTATTTTATTATTGTTATTATTATTTTTAACCAAAAAAGGGGGTCTTCCTGGGATTATGTGAGTGAACATCTACCTGGTCTACCTGACAGCCAACAGCATTGCTGTTTGTATGAGTGACTTGATTGTACTTAGGCCTTATTCTCTGTTTCTCTCTAAGCTTGGGTCTGATCTATGCTGAAATATCAATGAAACTATAATTGTGAGCCTCCACAATGTAACAAATTTAAAGACAATAAAAACACACTTCTGAAACCTCTTACAAGTTTCTACTCATCTACTCAGCCCTCCTCTTCTGGTTCCTCGTTGTTATGTCAGAGTACTCCAAAACTTAGTGGATTCAGTTAGCAATCATTTTATTGCTCACAATTCTACAAATCAGAAATTCTGGTAATTTCTTTTTTTATATATATTTTATTTATTCATTGTCAAGCAGAGATAGAGAGAGAAAGAGAGAGAGAGAGAGAGAGAGAGAGAGAGAGAGAAAGAATGCACCAGGGCCACCACCTTGTGGTTCTGGCTTATGTGGGTCCTGGGGAATTGAACCCAGAGCCTTAGGTACTGGAGGCAAGTGCCTTAACTGCTGAGCCATCTCTCCAGCCCAGAAATTCTGGTAATTTCATCATGGGGACACATGATGTCACTGGGTTGGTTACTCGTGTATAATATTCATGCCTGGGACCATGCGCCTGTTAGGGAACTGGTGTGACTCATACACCTCCACTTGGTCTTTTGCTGCAACAAGAAAATCTCGATGTCTTCCACTGAGTACATGTTCTAAAGAACAGAGTAGTAAGGGATGGGGGGAGGGGAATGGCTTAAGCATGAGGCTAAACCAAAATGGGTTCAAAATCATAAAATCCTACGAGCATACTGTAACCTATTGAGCAAGTAGTGGGCATTGTCTGGCAAGAGGGGCCATGAGTAGTGGGGGAGAGAGTCTAAGCCTGTGAATAATTGATCAGTCTGACAACCCCTGGTCCCAGTCACCAGTTCCTTCCCTCACTGAGCTGTTGACCAAAGTGACCCATGAGGTACCAAAAACAAGACAGAATTCTGTCAAAGCTCTTGAATGCCCACCCCAGGCCTGAGGCAAAACTCTGTTGTTGAAGAAACCACAGAATGCCGTTGATCAGCATCGAGAGACCCTTCGAGGTTCGGAATGGTAACCAGCCCCCAGATGGCAGTTAGTGCAGTGCTGGAAGGCACTGCATAAGCTGCCAGGGAAGCTGGTTAATGACTGCTGGAGTAAACAGAGACCACTGGCATGAAACACAGTCTGCTCCCATGAGTAGGCTGACCACACCTACTGGGAGTGAACAGTGAACCAAGAAAGGAGCACTTGTGCAATGGAAGAGCCAAAGCCTGGAGGAGGCAATCAACAGCTTTTAAATTCGACCAAATATTTCACTTAGTGAGGGGGAACCCTTAACTGGAACTGGGGACTTAGGGAGATATGCACTGGAACCCGGACTCTTGGGCCCCCAAGGTGAGATGCACTAAGCAAGCAATTGACAGAGAGGCTACTAAAAATAGAATCTAGGTAATCCAGAAATGTGTATCTCAGTTAACCTATATTGATCTCACTCTCTGATGGAGATTGTGTTTGTATCTTTCAGAATGCAGCGAGGAGCTGTGGCCCATCTAACCCTACCAAAGGACCACAGGCCGATAGCTGAGATCCTGGCAAGAGATGAGCCATCCCAGACATACCATGGAGGATCCATATGGAACCCCGCAGAGAATGATGGGATGAACAAGGGACCTACAGCCACAGCCATTCAATCAACACAGGATAACCCAGTGAGATAGAAACCAACGATTTTTGACACAATAAGCAGCCTTAATACTCACCCACCACGACTCAGGGAACTGAGCAGAAGAGGGGGTGGAAAGATTGTGAGAGCCATGGTGGGGGAGAATGTCCAGAGGCATGGCAGCACCCCTCAGTAACAACATACTAGAGCTGGAGGAACCGGGCTTACTACTAGGCTATCCATGGTCCCCAGCCCCAAGGACTGATCCAGAAGGCCCACGGAGGAGGATATCCAGCCAATTGGGGATGGGGAAGAGGGGCATTCGGGAACTGGGGATAACAACTCATTGTTTGCCCATTAAATAATGTAACTCATTATGGACAATAAGAAAAAAAAAAAAAAACCAGAGTAGACACTTCCAGGTCTCCTAAGTCCTAGGCCTGGGAGTGATGCAGTCACCTCTGCTGTATACTCTTGGTTAAACAAGCTGTTGATCCAACTTGGACTTGATTAAAGGAGGAATATACCCTGAATATTTATGGAAAGAGGTAACACCACACTTCAGAAGTTCACTGGAGGGACTGTTGTGGTCTTTAGAAACAACAGACCATTGGTGTCTGAGATTAAATTCCAACAAGATTCATGGAAAACCTACAATGTTTTCTTTTTTAATTTTTAGTTATTTATCTGTAAGAAAAGAATGATTGAAGAGAGGGAGAGAGAAGGAGGAGGAGGAGGAAGAGGAAGAGGAAGAAGAGGAGGAGGAAGTATGGGCACACTAGGGCCTCTTGCCACTGCAAACAAACTCCAGATGCATGTGTACTTTGTGTATCTGGGTTTATGTGGGTACTAGGGATTGAACCCAGGCTGGAAGGTTTTGAAAGCAAATCCTTTAACTACTGAGCCATATTCCTAGCCCACCTACAATGTTTGTAAGAGAAGTAAATTGAATAAACACCACCAACTTGGAATTTAGGACAGAGATAACTAAAAATAAAGAATTCTCTGTTCTCCAACTAACTTATTTTCCTTTTTTGTGGGGAGATACTGTCTCACTTTAGCCCAGGCTCACTCTGCAGCCCCAGACTGGCCTTGAACTCACTGGGATCCTCCTACCTCCTGCCTCCTGAGTGCTGGGATTAAAGGCATGCACCACCATGCTCTGCTTTTTCATTTCCTTTCCCCTATTCCTCCTCTTCCTTTTCTTCTTCCTTCTCCTTCTCCTCCTTCTTCCTCTCTCTCTCCTTCCCTTCTTCCTTCCTTTCCTTTCTCCTTTTTTGAGAAAAGACTTCACTCTGAAGTCCAAGCTGGAAGTCACTATGTAGTTTAAGCTGGCCATGGAGTTCTACTTCAGCCTCCTGAGTGCTGGAATCACTGGACGAGACAACATGCTTATTATCCCAAATTTCCTAGAGTGGAAACCAGGCTTTGAAAAGCTGCTTTGCCAAAGAAGCAGTCTATCTTTCATTGAAAATGGAGCTATTTCAAAGAGTAAATCTCAGGAAGCAGCCAAGAGCTAAGGAAAACCTGTATTTGGGAATCTTTTCTAGAGAACTGGAGTGGACTGCATTCAATGAATGTCCTTTGACCCTGGAGGACAAGGAATAAATAATCCATACCAGGTTCCAGAATCGATGGACATCAGTGATGGCTTCGTACTCACCAGCATTCCCATTTCCAAAAGAAGAGTTCCAGGGCTGTCCTTACCTGTGTGTGTCTAGAGGACAGGCAATCTGTCTTTTCCTCTCACAGGTCAATGGGAGTCTCATCCACTCTGAATCCTGATGGGAAGCATGAGATGCTCTGTTTTGAACCTTTTTGTTTGAAAAGGGCCTGCATACCTGAAGGAGAGACTGTGTGGAAAGGCATCCAAGCAGATTTCCTGTACATGTCATAAAGACATCATGGATCTTCTAATCCTGGTTAAACCAACTCAGTACCAAGCGGGACAGGCTTCAGTAAAGCCATTCCTGCTGAGTTTTGCCCAATTACAGATCCTTAACATTACTCAAGGATTATTTTAAGCCACTGTTTTGGGATAGTTTAATAATTACAACAAACAAAGTAAAACCCTAAAACACACCTGTCTTCACAATATGCTTTTTCCTTACGTATATGCTTTTTCCTTAATAATTCTTGAGAAACATGTCTAAATTTGCCACAAGGCAGGACCTGGGCCACTCCATTGTTAAAACAGTGGTATAAATCTCAGAGAAGTACAATGACACCAAGGGACACTCCTGATGTCACCAACACAATGATGAAATTGAATAAACACAGAGACTCATAGGTGACAGTAGGCTCAGATAGGTGTGGAAGTCACAGAGACAGGCCTGCAGGGTTGAGATCTCTAACAGGAATATGTCAAATCTAGATGGACTCACTCATTCTTCCCCTTCATTCTCTTCTACCCCAGAACATTGTCCCTACCTTGCCCCTATCATGGATGCCCTGTCTGCTTTTCTTTGAGTGACCTCTGAAAATTGTCAGGGTCCCCCAGCCCACAGCGAAGAAAGATCATCAGCGATCCCTTGGCTTTGAGAAAGATCACTCTTATTGCTGTCTGCTCATACATGGATTTTGAGTTGGCCTTACCTTCTCTGGCTACTTGTAAGAAACCAACTGTAAGGAAATGAGAACAGATCACTAACAACCAAAACAGGCCCTGGTCACTCATGGAGGTGTGTTCTCTATGGTAAAAGCAGGGAAGGGTGATATAAAGAAGTCTGGATTTGTCAGAGGCTTGAGATTAGCAGATGCATTGCACGGCTCACTCATTTTATATTGGGACAGAAGCAAAGGAAAGCTCTTGCCTCTCAGACTTCATAGCTCTATTATAAACAGGGTGGAAAATAACCTCACTTGACATAGACCAAAGTTCAGGCCAGAAGCCAAACAGCAGTAATTCTTGGAAATTGTCCCAGACTGCAGATATAGATGATTTGTTTCGAAATCTGATGAGAAATGGAGGATCTAGAAACTAATGGTATGAAGCTATCAGCCATTGAAGACAAGTGCTCCGACAGAGTTGGCATCATCTGAGAAGCAGTCGACCTTGACCTGGACCCAGCTCATTCTAACCTTTGTACCAGGGAATTTTCTCTTCAGTTTATGACTAGACACCTTCCCACATGAGAGCATCACCAACTGAACCCTTCTTCACAGACCATGATGAATAAAGCATTTCAACTTCCTTCAGATTGTTCAGCTCTTTGCTTCTTACCTTGGGGGCAGAAGACGAGGTACTCTCTTCCCATTTTCTGGTTGTATTGGAGCAAACTACGGGAATATGAGCGTGATCTTACTGTCCTCCCCCTTATTCATTGGTGCATTCTGCAGGCCACAGATGGCCAGTCACATAGCATGAGGTGAGAAACTACCAGAGCTTTGAAATTCAATGAGGCAAAGAAGCAACTTGCTTTAATTGTGATAAGGAAGTTAGGAAAAAGATGAGACCTGAGAATAGCTGGGGAGGATTATCTGAACCCATCGTAAAGGTGTAAGTTGCTAGGTGTAGGCATCTGCTTCCTTGTGCTTGTTAATTTATACGTCTAATGTCACGTACACACCTCTGTACCCTACTATAAAGCCCCTTTGTCAACTGAGGTTCGGGACCAATGCCTTAACTTTGCTTGGCCCTCCGGTGTCAATTCCTAAATTCTAATAATATATAAAACTCCACTCTCCTCTTGCGTGGTATTGTCTCTTTGTCACAGTTGCAAACTCCTTGTGGTTCTAATGTCACTCCCTGATGCTCCTCTGCGGCTTTTCCCAACTGCTACCTCTTTCTTTGTTATGTCTTCAACTTCTTATTTCCTCCTTGCTCTGCCCTGTCAATCAACAAGCCTGCCTCCATGTTCCTCATAAGAACACTCTTTGGAACCTAAATCCTCTTCCAAACAACAACCTGTTTCTCATCCTTCTGAAAAACTAACTGGGAAAGAAGCAAACTCATGCTCCTGGAATAGATGTGTGTACTTGTCAACACACTTGAGTCCCATCTCCCTCACTGGTCCACTTTATCTACTAAAGTTGAGGTCCACATTGTTGTATTGGAAATGACCACTACGAGAGACCACTCTGAAAGGAGAGGCTTAATAGGAGGAAAGGGACCCTGAGCTCCAGGCTATCTCCCAAGTGGGGAAAAGCACATGGCAAGGTCAGATAAGGAATTTAAGGGGAATGCCCAGGTTGGGGGAAGGGCCCAGGTGATCATGTAGCTCTCAGAATGGGGAAGGACAGTCCCTCAGGCCAGACAGAGCCACAGCAGGTAGGGGGGCTTTATCTCCTGTTTAAGAGGCAGGCTTTGGTTTTGGTGTTGAAACTTCTCTTGAGGCTGGTTGGGGGAGGGGACCAAGGTGTTGCCTGAATTCCGACCTAACACACATGTAGCCGGGCTCATTCTGATTTCTACTTGGGTGTTTTTCAACTCTTAATGTGACCAGGAATCTCTTCTCCACCTCAGGTTCATACAATTGGCTTCTTATTCTTGTGGTCACAGGATTCATCTCCTTCAGCTCAACTGCCACATCCTTCTTTGACCTCTAGATAACAATCACCACAACCTTCCCATAAACATTCTGTCCTGGGAAAGAAGGCCATGATCTATTTCACTTCCTCTAGCTGCTTTCTTTCTTTCTTTCTTTCTTTCTTTCTTTCTTTCTTTCTTTCTTTCTTTCTTTCTTTCTTTCTTTCTTTCTTTCTTTCTTTCTTTCTTTCTTTCTTTTTTGGTTTTTCGAGGTAGGGTCTCACTCTAGCCCAGGCTGACCTGGAATTCACTATGTAGTCTCAGGGTGGCCTTGAACTCACGGTGATCTTCCTACCTCTGCCTCCCGAGTGCTGGGATTAAAGGCGTGCACCACCACGCCCGGCTTCTAGCTGCTTTCTGAATGACTGATGCTCCTTGTGGTAAGTGCTTGCATACTGAGGACCACCATACCCTTGTCTCCAGCCCTGATTCCTACAGCATGTTTGTCTTCTCCTACGGACTGCTGATAGCCATCCACATGAATCTCGTCCCTAGAGCCACAGTTCTCAGCCTATGATGCTATCATGCACACTGTCACTCACAGGAGACTTGAAACCATCTGATAATCCTTTTTCTCTTCCTCCCCCATATTGAACCAGTCACCAAATCCAGCTGACTTTGTCCCTGAAGTGGCTTTGCACGACCCTTTTCTCTCCTTCTGTGGCCCTGTTCAGATGCTCGTCTTTCTTTAGTTCACTGGAATCAGCTCCTTTCACATTGGTCCCTAAAAATCCCCTCTCCAGCTGAAGACAGAACATCATCTCATCTAAATGTAAACGTTTCTTCCTCTCTTTAACCCTTCCTTGCTCCCCTGTCATCAGTGGAGATCACTCCAGTCTTCTGCCAAGGCATAGAAGCTCCATCTAATCTTACCTTCTGTCACCCCTGCCCACGGTGCTACAGCCCATATGGCCATACTGCTGCCAGTTCCTTAGACTTGCCTTGTTCTTACCCACGTTTGTTTCTACTCATGCAATCAGGAGGTCTTCTTCCTTTTCACTGCCTGGCTAACTGGTTCTCCTTGAGATCTTTAAGATGAGTTAAATGTCACTCCTCTAACCAGAAGCCTCAATCTTAATCTCCCTCTCTGTTACTCATTCTCTCTTATCATTTATAGCACTGAAGGGTAACTATGTTGGTTGTGTGGATGTGTTAGTCTCCTTGGCAATGTGGCCACCTCCTCAAGACCAGGGGATAAGTCATGTCATCTATTAATGAGTGCACAGACTAGGCACAGGAGCACAGGAGCAGAAAGGCCCATTGATTTCAGGAAGTGACTGTCCTCTACCTGGGTCTCAAGTTGCTCACTTGTAAATAAGTGAGCTTGAATTACACATTTCCTATGAACTTTTCTTCCCTGCACAACAGCCCATGCTTTGTGCACTTCTGGGCGTGGGGGTGGGGGTGGGGGTGGGGGAATGTGGTCAGGCAGAAGTGTAGATGTCTTCATTTTTTTTATCTTATCATTGAAAGTCAAAGCCTGCCTAGCTTATGGTGGGAGTTCAAGGTCAGCTTGGGAAACTTAGCAAGACCTTATCTCAAAATATACAAAATAAAAGGTCAAAAAGAAGTCTGGGATATAGCTCAATGGTAGAGGCTATGATGAGCCCAAGGTTTGACCCCCAGAACCAAGAAGGAGGAGGAGGGGGAAGAAGAGGAGAAGGAGGAAAGTTATTCATATTGCATGAGGGACAGGAACTATTGAAGTCCTTAAATGTAACAGCATCGTTGGTATCACTCTTACACTGTTCTTGTGGGGAAACTGAGGTATAGGATAATCTTTCCCTGCCACTTAGATAGAAAGAGCACATACCCAGAGTGTCTGGCAGGAGAGCGTCTGCTCAGAACTTACACTGCATGAATCTGCAGACAAATGGAGGGAGGGATGCAGACATTAAGAGGTGTGCCCATGAGAGATGAATATTGCCCTGACCAGAGGGAGGAGGGGAGAAACTCATTCCCAGATGCCCACAAAACCTAACAGTCTAGAGGCCACTGTGGCATAGTATTTAAGCTATGTGCAGCCTTCTGGGTGTTGTGTTGGATAGAAAGAAAAGAATGGAGAGTTACTAAGATTCCTCCTTCATGAGAAGCCTTTGAACATAATGAATTCTTCCTGCATTTGTCATCATACTGCTAATTAGGCTACATTTTGTGGGCTTTCAAGTGGCTCTGGCCAGAATTTTCTAGATATTTTATTGTAATTTAGCATTAGTCAGGCTTGAGTTAATGGACACACGAAGCTTTATTCACCCTGGTTTGGGCCCGCCATTGCTATTATATCTTTTGATATTCATCCTCATGACAGTAATCAGCAAGTATTGATTCAGACATGGTGCATCTCCATAGGAATCCCATTTTAATTCAACATTAGAGTGCCATTAAAATATACAGCAAGAGGCATGCAAAAGTCACCTTAAAGCATTACTGGCTGGAAAAATTAGCTGTTTTGAGTCAGTCTGTTGGCTCAGACTGAGGAGTAGCCTCTGTTTTACTCATAAGGAGCCCCAGAGCTGCTTCATGACCAGGCCTGTAGGTCAGTTTGAGGTGTGGTGGAGGGCAAAGTGGAGGCTTCGATTTGGACCATCCCTTTGTGACTGTCCACCGAGACTCCTGGAAGGCCTGCATCTCTCCTCATAGAAAGATGGAAATGAAGACAATGTGGCCTGAGAACTTAGAGACCCAGCCTAATCATTAGGAAGGGAAGGATGACGAGATTGAAATGGAAGTGATTTCTTATGCTGAGAAGGCCCTTCTCCGCAAAGCAAGGACACTCTAGGACTTGCCTGCCGGTGCCCACTCCTCATCCTCCTTCTCCATGTCTTCTTGGATGATGTCCTCTTGAGTGGTGACTTCGCATCTCTGAGTACCTTTGCTCTTCCACAAAGAGCTTTCTTGATGAGACAATCTCAGCATAAGGTATTGTCTGCAAGCAGGCAGGTCCACAGACAGAGGAAGCTGGGTGCTTGAAGACACCAGGTTTTTAGAGAAGACACCATAGCCACCATCTGTGGCCAGGAAGCAAAGCTCCAGGGAGCTTGAACACATCTTCCTGACCCACAGGACATGGCAAGAGGGGCTTCTGCTTCAGGCAGAAGGTAGCAGGATGAGAGGGTAGAATTTGGAATTTGAAGTCCTTGGACACCATGTGCTCCTATGGCCTTTGACTATATGGGTGTTGAGGGGTCCTTCTTTAATGTGTCACAGTAGCATGACACAGGTGTTTTTATAAGAATAACAAGAATAAAGAGGAAAAGTGAGAGAAGCTGTGATGATTGTGAAGGCTAGGAGAAAGCTCGCTTCTTTGAGACAGTTTCAGTTAGAGATTAAGAGAACCAGGAGATACCACTCCACACACCATCTTACCGGGCACAAGAACAGAACTCTTGGCAGAACTGGAAATTGTCTGTCTTAGACTGATCTACAGTCTGCTGCCCAGTCTAGCCTGCTACCCAGATAGTTCCAGGTGGACTAACCTAGGTGGGCTCACCCTGGGGTCCGTCCACCCTCCAAATTTACAAACCAATCTGGTCTCCCCTTACATACCTGAATCTGACACTATAAAGACTGAGGCCTTCCTGTCCCTCCCTCTATCTCTCAGTGTGACTCTCAGTGTGTGTGTGTGAGGATCTCTGCTTGGATCCACATGAGTTTGGCTCCTACCCCCACCCAGTGTGGGAGAGCATAGCACTGTCGCTTGATCTAAACCTTTTTCTTGCCTCTGTTTTATAGTGTGGGGTAACTTCTCACTTTAATTACATGTATGATTTTTCCTGGTCTCTGAATCTACCAAGTGTGTTTTTCTCTTACTTTCCGGATCTATCATATGGATGCTTTCACTAACTCTAGGTCTGTTACCTGTTCTTCTCTAAACTCGGGGTAACCATAGGTACAATTCCCTTTCCTCCTTACGAACTTTCATCTGGATTTCTTGGTCTCTGCTTTGAAACTCTCTCAGTTTTCTCTCTGACTTCCCTCCATGGGAAGGCTGACACGGATGTCATGTGTGTTCCTTCTAAGTATATTTTCCCTCAGCTATTCTTCCTTAAACTGTCTCAATTTGCTCTCTTAACTTTCCTCCTCGGGAAAGCACCTGGCAGACACCATCTGTGCTCCTTCTAAGTCTCCCTGCTCACTACCTAAGCTCTATTTTCCATGTGCTTGTGATCAACTCTAATCACTCTTTAAAAGCCTCAGTTTATTTTAAATGAACTTTATGAATTATTTTCCATGTGCTTGTGGCTCTACTCCAGTTTTTTCTCTAAAATTTAAAATTGGTCTTAAATAAGCCTGTTGCACTCAGCCACATGCTGCTGGATTGAATCTCCAAACCAGGTAGTTATGGGAGGAAGGGGTTTATTGAAGTAACGGATCCAGGGGAAGTTCTATAATGGCAAAAGAAGCTGCCCCTCTTTCACAGGGAGAGAGAGAGAGAGAGAGAGAGAGAGAGAGAGAGAGAGAGAGAGAGAGAGAGAGAGAGAGAGAGAGAGAGAACAGAGACCATCACCAACACCACACACACACATATGAGCAAACAGGCAGGGGGAAGAGAGAGATTTCCATCCCCCTGAGTTTACTTCCATCCTGCACCCTACTGAGGGTCCCATTCACTCTGGAGGAGGGACCTCCTCCTTTAGTTAATCCTTCCTGTAAGCAACCTCAGAGACCCACCAAGAAGTGGATTACTAAACAGGTCAGTTGACAACAAAACTTAAACATCACAGAGTGTTATAAATATTCAGTGTTTTCCACATGAGAGTGTGTTTCAGCCTTCCTTCCTAAACTCAGCCTTTAAAAAAAATCATTTGGACAACATGGATAAACATGGGGGGTATTGTGCTAATGAAATAAACCAGACACAGACAAATACTACATGGTCTCACTTATATGAAGAATCTCACATCCGTGGAACAGAGACAGCCAAGCTGCGAGAAGGGAAAATGACGAGATGCTGGTCAAAAGATACAAACGTGCAGCTGTATGATGAATAGGTCTGGAATCTAATCTGGCTACAACAGTGTTTGTTGGGCCCCAGCCTAACTGAGCAACCTTAGGCTAAGTTTTAGAATATGGAGTAGCTGATAAGCTTTGTTCCTGCTTGCTGAATTCTGTGTAGCTGATAAGCTTTGTTCCTGCTTGTTAAATTTCGTTTTACTGGCGATGTAACCAACTAACTTGCTGATTGACTGTAAAACAATGCGCCCTAAGGAGGCGTACTCTGCTCTGCTGTATTCTGCTGATTGGCTTCCACCAAAAAGTTTAAATCCTATTGCTTAAGAGGAATAGGTGGGACAATGCAGCCTGTGGTTATAAAAAGGGCTTTGGATGCCCAATAAAGCGAGATTTGCCTGACATTTCTACCGGTTGCGTGAGTTTGGTCCGACCGCCACCTCACCTCTCCCCATTCGAGCCCTTTCTCCTGCTGGCCAGTGAGACTTGGGCTAACAGCAGGGGGCCAGGGGTCTGTGACCCCCCCCAACAAGTGTTTTGTTGTATATTTGAAATTTGCTAAGAGAATAGATCACATGTGTTCTTACCACAGAAAAGAGGAAGTAAGCAAGGGAGAGAAGGTCAGAGGGAGGGAAGGAAGAGGGTTAGGGACAGGTTAATTGGCCTATTAGGTTGATTCTTTTACAATATACACATATAGAATAATATCACTTTAAACATGTTAAAATTTACAAAATTATTATTTGTAAGTTATACTTCAACAAAACTGGGGAGAGGGGTCCCCTGATGAAACCAAGCAGAAGAGCAGCTCCTGTGCTTGAGGCCTGGAAGCAGGGCCAGGGGACCTCAGGAGCCATCCTCCTGCCCCCCCATCTGCCTCTGGAGTCAGGAATACAGCTGGCCCTTAAGGATATTGCTTGCAGATTTTCTAGGCCATCAGGTGCAGCTCCTTTCTCCTTCTGGCTTTTGTAGACTTTGGGGAGCATATCTTGTTAAGAGCTCAAGGAAGGCAACAGGCTGGGGGCTCAGCACCAGACATACCAGGTACACCAGGATTAGGGTGCAAATTTTAAGTAGGTCCCCATTCTCAGGGCCAGCTCTGCCCCAGCATGACCCTAAGGGTGAGCACCTTACATTTTGCTTCCAGGTAGTCCAGACCCTGCCTGAGGCTTATAGCCTATCTCTGGTCAGGACTGCCTAGTCCTGGGCATTGAGAAAACACTTTCAGTCACAGGAGGAATTTCTCCAATCCCAGTCAGTAATAAGTACCACAGTAGTAGAGATGCTATTGGGCCTCTTGTCTTAATTGGAGAAAAGCATATTATATAAATGCCAGGCACTTTGAGCTTGTGTCTTGGCTCTAACATTTATAAGTGGGTGATCCCAAGCTGGCTACTTGATCTTTTAGGCCCTCAGTTTTCTTGTGGATAAAATAAATTTTTGTGGAAATAATAATAGCAATAATGATAAACTAGTATTAACTTTCTCCCAGATGTGCTTTTAAGATTGGGTTAATATACATAAAGCTCTTAGCATATAGTAAATATTTAACAAATGTACCAAAGTAGTAATAATTATTTCATGTGTGTGTGTGTGTGCTGTACATACATGAATGTTTATATGTGTGTGTGCATGCATTGTATGCACACGTATGGAGTTCAGAGAACAACAGCTTTGGATGTTATCCTTAGGAATACAGTCTGCCACTTTTTGAGACAGACAGGATTTCTTATTGGCCTGAATCTCACCAATTCAGTAGACTAGCCAGCAAGTCCCAGGGATCCTAGTATTTCTGCCTCTGCAGTGCTGGTATTACAGGTTGATGCCACCACACCTTTCATTTTTGTGTCAGGGATTGAATTCAGATCTTCATGCTATAAAGCAAGCACTTTACTCTCAGAGCTCTATCCCCAGTCCCAGGGATAATTATATGGATAGTATTAGGTGGGAAGAAGTAGGATTTGCATCTTGATGTTTGTTTTTTAATGTCATGGTATTATTTTACCTTTCATTAAAATAAATTTGAATGCTTAGGCGTTAGTGACTATTACAAGCTTCTTCTTAGGTTGTCATTAGGTTATTCTGATTGCTTAAGCGTCTGAGGCTCATTTTTCATGGGTAACAGCTTCTGCAGCTCCTCTCAGTCATTCAAATGGCATCTATGATAACGCAGCTGGGGAAGAGCCTCACTTCATGGCACTGTGGTAATGGCCATCTGCACACCTTAGTGTTTAATGGGACTGTCAGTGTGCAGGCAAATGAGCCCCAGTCCCTCTGGACCTGGTCTAATGGTCACATTAACATCAGTTGTTTTAGAATTCCTTTACAAATGTGCATTTCACACATGTGTCTCACTGGGCATAGATCAGTTTGGAACCAAGAGAAAAGATTCCAGCTCCTCCTGAGTCTTTACCTGTCATGTGTAGCAGTGGTGAGCATGCATGCATTTAACAATGGGTTCTTTGAGAAAGGAAAAAACCCAAAGCCCTGATTCCTAGCATTTACCAATGCCATAGAGTGGGAATACTGGTGTCCCTCCCAAGCTTGGGCTGCCACTGGATGCAGAGGTTTGGAGGTTCAAGTCACTGCAGGAAGAGGTTGGGGAAGGAGTAAGAGCTGTCACTCATAAATGTCGGCACTATGAGTGAATTAAACATCTTCTCTTGGAACCACAGTTCTTTCCAATGCCATATGACTAAAAACAGCTCATCAGCCAGGCCTGGTGGTCCAGGCTTGTAATCCCAGCTCTTTGGAGGAGGCTAAGGTAAGAGCTCAATGGCTGCCTGAACTAGAGTGAGTTCAAGGACATTTAGTGAGACTCTACCTCAAAGTAAAAAGAGGCTAGGTATACAGCTTAGTGCTACAGCACTTGCTTGGCATGGGTTCAGTCCCCAGTATTCCTCCTCCTCTTTCTCCTCTTCTTCCTTCTCTTCCTCCCCTTCCTCCTCCTCACAAAATAGCTCATTTTCTGGCATATCTATATGCCCAGCTCCTTGTTCCTAACTGTGACTGTCTCCAAAGGCACAGGGTCCAGTATAAGGCTTAATGCTTCATGGACTTTCCACACGTGTTTTTAGACTGAAGCAAACAGTAGCCATTCAATAAATGATTGCCAGCAGTGAATTAGTAATAAAAATTTTTCACCTCAGAGCAGACGGTATCTGGTAGGAAAAGGACTTAAGTTGCTGACATGGGTAAGGTTCTCTATCTTTGCTGATTCTTTAGGACCCTGGGGACGGAGGGACAGGTGAGAGGATCACACTGATATAGTGAAACAACCTGAAAATTATCTGGGAAAGGTAGCCTTGTGCTTCAGGAAGAGCACTAGGTTAGGAGTCCCGAGTTCCAAAGCTGAAGTCTGATTCATCCACACAAGAACTATATGAGCCTACATAAGTTCCATTTAACCATTTGGGCCACGTGACCTGGACATCTCTTTGGCTAGTGGAAGATTATGACCGAGACTTGCTCTGAAACCCCAACTTAAGCAGATGCCTGCTACTAAGTAGTAAAGTTGCTAAGACGCTTACATGGGGCCATGTACTTGAACACTTTGTTTCATAAATTTCAATTAAATATCATGACATGATTAATGTTAATTGCCTTCTATTTCCTTTGCAGGTGCGAGATAAAGGTGGGGAAGAAAAAGAAACAGAAAGAGAAGCAGCAGGACTGAACTCTTAATAAATGTGGTTTAATCACCTCAAAAAGATCCCCAAAGATGACAATTATTCATAATTGCAAGTAGTACAGCTAGCAATGATGTCAGCATCCCTCAGCTCAGTCACAGCAGTGAGCAGTGTCAGGAGGCAGTGCCCAGAAGGTAGGGATGATGCTGTATTCTGAATAGTGGAGTAACAGAATCCCGGCCCTTACCCAAGCCCACCTCTGAGGTCTCCCCCATGCCCAAACAGCCCCTCTTCTGATAATCAGAACTCTGAAAGCAAGAGCAGCCATGATCACCATCTTAGCCTACTCAGGAATCCAATGAGATTAGGTCTGAAGATTGCTTCTTGGTGAGAGTTGGGCCTTAGCAGGGGAGACTCGGTATCCCTTGGACCCAAAGAAGTTGAGAAGTATGTTAAAAAGTATATTGAAAAGTATGAGAAGTATGTTGAGAGAGGCTTAAGAACCTGACGATGTTTGAGGGAGATGGGATATTGGGGGCGGCAGGGAAAAGTAGCCGGATCCTTAAATCTGATTTGAATAGGAGTATGGTGAGAGGCTAGGGCAGGAGAAGAGATATCCCAGACAGAAGGGTGCACCTCGGGGCAGGGAGGGGGAGGTTAGGGTCCTTAATGAGAAAAGGAGCAGGCGTGACTATGAAGCCATGGGAGTGAGAGGCTAGGGAAAGGGAGAGGTTGAGCGTTTTCATAGGATCTCCACCTAAAAGGGGTGCTGGGCACGAGGGCATGACAAGGTAAGGATGAGACAGGAAAGTGTCCCAGAGAATCCAGGACAGCGGGGCAGTAATGGATGGAGAGTGGGGACGGCCATCTCTACCCTCACGGTGACCTGTGAAGGAAAGGTTTGACCAGAGTAGGATGGAAGGGTGGGCCATGTATCTCCATATCTATTATGAATGAGACAGGCTTACCCAGGTTGCCTGGGCTCCTCCATCGTGATGTGGAGAGTCTTGTTGGGGCCTGAAGGGCAGGGGGAAAGGGCTGGTCTGCTTATGGAGGCAGGGCAATGTCCAGGGAGTCCAGAGTGAGGACAGGGTCCTGGCAGCAGGCGAGGAGGGTTGGGGCAAGCCTTGGCACACTTGAAACAAGGTCCCAGAGGTAATCACTGAGGCCCCATGTCTTCTCAGAAGAAGCCCGTAGGGCTACAGCCAGGAGCTGATAATTCAATTTGGTTGCCCTATCTGTCTGCTCCTGGTCCTCTTGGTTATTAAAAATTTTAAACACCAAGTCCAGCAGATTTCCCTGAGGACTCTGAGGACTTATCTAGGTGCTTAAGCTTTTCCCAAATATCAGGGGGACAATGGGACAGGAAATGGGTATTGAGAATTAAGGTACCTTCATGAGACTTGGAGTCTAAACAGGTACATTGAGTGAGTGCCTCAGCGAGCCTTCCCATAAACTCGTCTGGATTTTCATTAGATCTCTGAGTGATTGAATTGAGCTTGTTAAAGTTAACTGCCTTGTGAGAGGCCTTCTGAAAGCCAGCTATGAGGCAAACAGCCATGTGATCCCAAGCCACCCGACCAGGGGGAGTGGGGTTGTCAGGATCTACAGTCTGATAATTCCAGTTAGGATCTTCCCTGGGGATGGCTGCAACTTCCACGGGGTGAGTGTTATCAGTTAGATGTATCTCATCTGTGCCGGAGCTGGGGCATTGAAAGGGGGCAGAGAGAGAGGGAGAAGGGGAGGAGGTCGAGGGGGACAAAGAGAAAGAGTATGGGTCAGGCAGAGAGAGGTATAATGGCAGAGGCGAGGTAGGGGACAGCGGAGGGGCAGAAGGTTGAGGGGGGACAGGAGGTGGAGGGGTGGCTGTAGGTCATCAGTGGCTTCAGGGTCGAAGGCTGAAGGAGGAGGAGGATAAGAAGGGGGAGCAGCTTCTGTCTTGGTATCTGGGGATTTGGCTAGAAGGACCTGATGAGTGAACAAGCAGAACAGAGAGAGGGCTGAGCTCAAAGAAGAGAAAAGCTCCATTTGTCTGTGCAGTGGCCCAAGTTGTCAGATCTGTGAGAATCTGGAAGTCCAAAGTGCCTTCCTCAGGCCAAAGGGACCCATCGTCCAGCTGGTATCTCGGCCAGGCTGTGTTATAGCAAAA
>PVHP010005579.1:0-39140 GCA_004024765.1 Zapus hudsonius
CTGCCAGCTGGGGGTCCAGCAAGAGCTTTCAGGGGACAATTATGGTTCACCCATATCAATATTTAATCTAACAGATCTCATGTTGGAAGACGTGAGAGAAAAAACAATAAATTTAATAAATCTTCAGTATCTCGGTAAATGAGCTTAATAACTATTAAACAAGTAGCACACAC
Organism: Zapus hudsonius; assembly: GCA_004024765.1. Classification (NCBI taxonomy): domain Eukaryota; kingdom Metazoa; phylum Chordata; class Mammalia; order Rodentia; family Dipodidae; genus Zapus; species Zapus hudsonius. Next base: position 174 of record PVHP010005579.1, read on the forward strand.
TGATGGATCTGTCCTTTCATACCAGGTAGCCACACCTCAGCCCACACCACCTCACCAATAACACAACCCAACTTACTGAAAAGAGAACCGTGGCCTCACAGGCTGATTTAATTGGCCAATTCTCATAGCAACTGGTTGAAGAAATGAACAGGCTATAAGCACTTCAAAACCCAAGCTTTGTCTGAATTCTCCAACAGCATCTCTGCCTGAAGGAGATTGCCTGCAAGAAAACTTAACTACTTTTTTTTTTTTCAGTAGAAGAGTTCACTGGCTGAATCCAACCTATAGAAGAAGAAATCTCTTAAGTGTGTTTCATTACCTGCAGACAAAATAAATTTGAAAGAAGACTTCTCATCCCCTAACAAGTTGCAAGAAGACTAATGAGAACACCCCACTGTTTCATGAATACCTACATGTAAACTGAGGCTCCGAAGAGAAGGCCCAGGGACAGCTGTTGCTCATTCCTCCACTTAGCAACTTACTTCTACTGACTAAAAACTGAGCCCCCATTTTCTCATATAGCAACTGTGTATGAGAATTGTTTTTTGATTTAATCTGATCATTGAAAGAGGTAAATCACTGTGCAATAATGACACTCAACCTAGGAGGACAATCAAGGCCTTGCTGATTGGCTTAGAGATCCGCTCAGAGGCAAGGAACCCTTAGCTGGAACTGGGACCCATGGTAAACTCTTATGGTTTCCAAGAACCTGGGCTCTAAGGGGAAACTCCCACTACCAGCGGTCTACAGAGAGGCTGCACCCATTAGAATCTTCCCAAGTTAACAATGTTTGCCTCACTTAACCTACACTGATCTCACTCTCTGTTGGAGATTCTGCTTGTATTGTTCAGAAGGCAGCAAGAACCATGAACAACTCAGTTCCACCAACAAGATATGAGAGAATGGCTGGCACACAGGCAGGAGATGAACCACCCCTAACTTCTCATGTAGTGCCCAAACGAAACTTTGGACAAAGTGGGAGAGGAGCAGAGAACAACCTCCACAGAAGTCAGATAACCTATGAAAGGGTAATGGAGACAGACACTGAGGATACCCAACATAGTCCAAAGCAGAAATCCAGAGACTCTTAAGATCTCAACAGTAAAGCAGACTTAAAACTCACCCACCATGACTCAAGAACTTAGCAGAAGAGGGAGCAGAAAGATTTCAAGAGCCAAGAGAATATCCAGGGGCATTTCCCCCCTCAAGAACACACAAAGGGAAAAACTGGCTACTTCTTGTACAATTCATAACAGCCTACTCCATGGTCTGGCCCACATATCCCACTGAGGAGCAGCCACATCAGGTTGGGGACAAGGAGGAGGGAAATGGGGTGCCACCACAAGACTTGCTCATACAATATATCTAATTAAACAGTAAAAAAGTTTATATACACAAGGACTGATCCAGACGACCCATGGAGGAGGTTATCCAGTTGAGGGGGGAGGGGAGGGCAGTGGGGAATTGGGGATAACAACTCATTATTTGCCCACTAAATGTTGTAACTCATTATGGACAATAAAAAATTAAAAAAATAAAAAAAAATTAAAAAGTTTATATAAAAAAGAAAGGGTAAATCAGTTTAAACTATGTGACATCAGGGGCTGGGAAGAACTTCAGTGCTACAAAGGCATAAGGACTTGAACTCAGATCCCTACTAAGTAGACACATAAAGTGCCAAGTGTGATGGCATGTGTTTCAAATCTCAGCAGTGGAGAGGTACAGGCAGCAGAATCCCTGGGGCTTGCTGGCCAGCCTGTCTGGCTGAAGTTGTGAGCTGTAGGTTCAGCAAGACAACCTATCTCCTAAAACAAAGTACTGTATAATTGAGGAAAATGCCCAGTGTTGACCTCTGGCCTCCACATGTATCCCCACATACACACACACAAGGATGCACACCACACACGCATTAAACAAGTATGTTTCAACAAGAAGAATTATTGTATCAATGAGATTACTTAAATATTAATTAGGTATCAATATGTATTCTGAATGATCAAGTGTTCAGCCATCAGAAGTACAGAGTTCTGTGGATTTTTCTGGATTTACTTTTTGGCATTTAAGGATTCCAAGAGCTCTTTATAAGCTATATGACAAATTCACCCATTGGATGATGGGGACCATGAGAAGAATCATGAAGCTTCTGAAGTCACTTAGCTTCTCATTTCCACTGAAAGTTGTAATAGTATAAAATAGTCTAAACAGATCAGAGCATTAGCATCAAAACAAGATAACCGTCCTGTGGTCACATTCTATCAGATTTCCAGTTTGCTTTAGAACTTCATGGCAACAACAACTACAATGACAACAAAGATTCAGTGGAGCATTGCAAAGAGCTGATGCTCTCTGTGTGCTTCCCATGGGTCTCATTGCTGTGTCTTCCCAGCACAGCCAGCGGTTATCTTGAACTTGATAGCCCTTGTTTTAGACCAGTTCGTATGTTTTTCCTAAGCTGCATGTATACTGGTACTTTAAACACACGTGGACACATGTATAAACAATAAGCAGGATGGTTTTGCACGCATTTAAACTTTAATGGAGTTGCCTCGTGCTGTATGCAAGTGTGCATTTCCTCGCTTTTAACCAACATGTTTTGAGCTCAGTCACTCACTCCAACTACCATCTACTGCGTCTCACCAGTTCCTTCTTCTAGAATGCAAGCTTCTGATCACTTGCTGTTATAATCAACAAATGAATAGTGTGTCTGTTTCCCTAGTCACATGCAAGGCTGTTTGGATGTGGCAATGGTTCCCAAGCTTTAGCTACAGACCAACAGCACTGAAATCACTAAAAACTTACTGGCCACACATATTCAAAGGCCCACACTTATGCAAATACTCCAGGTGATTGTTCACCGTGCAGCTAACATGTGAGAAGTACTGCTCTATATTCTCGAAGTACTTGGATATTGGGTACATGTGGTCTTTGACTGACTAGGTGTTGTAAAGTTATTCTCCGAAGAACTGGTTCTTTCTGAGACACATCCCTATGAAAACTTTGTATCAACTTGAAGTTTTGCCCATTTGATGTTCTCAAAGTTATTTTTTGTGATTTCTATTTGAATTTCCTTGATTATTAGATAAGAATAAACATCTTTTCAAATATCTATCAGGCATTAACATTTTCATTTCTATTGTTTTATTTGGTTGTTGATCTTTTATTGCTTTGAAGGAATTTTTGATTATTCTACCTATTAAAACTTTGTTTGATGAAATAAAGCACTAATATTTTTCTCCATTGTGTAATTTGTTACTTTACTTTTATTTCTATGATTTTGTTCATTATTTCTTTGATTTCATTTGTTTTCTAAGACAGAATCTCACTATTTTGCCTAGGCTGTTCTCAGAATTATTAGATAGACCAAGTGAGTATCAAACAAGATCTTCCTGCCAGTGCTGGGATTACAGGAGTATACCAGCAAATCTGGCCATGCTTTTACTTTCTTACAATTTTCCTCTCATATTTTTTAAAATAATGTGGACATGTTTATCATTTTAATTGATCCTTCTGTCTTATCAAGGAAGACACATATCATTAACCTCTAGCCTGCACATGTCCTCTCACACACACATGCCACATACACATGCAAAATTGCACACACATATGTACTCACACACATCCAAACACACATACAGACACAAAAATCACACATATACACATAGAAAAGAATTATCATTTGCACACCATGAATACATTTCCAAATATATGCTTAGAGATTTTTGCTTTCAAACCTCCTACCGGCTGGCTATCTGACTTTGTACTGGAAAGTGTTTTTCAGGCTGCTGGGGGAGCAAAGTCATCAATACCCTTAACCAGCAATGAATCCAGCAACCTACACAATGGGCCAGCCAGGCAATGTGTGGCCACTGGTACAATAGTGGCAGGTCAGTTATAGGGGTATCCAACCACTCCCTAATTGTATTTGAGTCTGATCCCTTGGGGATGGGGATGCATTCTTGTAACTGATTCCCAATTCAAAGGTCTATGGTTTGGTAGGTCATAGGCCATGGGGTTGGGTTAGGGGAATTACCACTACTCTGTGGCTAAAGAGAAACATTGTTTCCAGCAAGTTGCCCTCTACAGAGGTATGTTTATAACCATAGATTATGACTATCCTCACTTTTAGTTAGAGATGCACATTTTTACGGATGTTGGTGAATATCAGGGAGACCCAAGCCTCATAAAGATGAGTAGAAGAGACTGTCTAGTGCTTAGCACTACATGAGCCATTTCTCGCATATGCACCAGGGCTCAGGGGACATTGTGAGTATGTGACAGAGAGAATATGAGTGATGTTCTCACTGCCAGTCAGTTGAACCACTCTCTAGGGATGGTCGCAGATAGAGAGGAGACTCAAAACTCACCAAACTGCTAAAAATAAGGGGCTGTTGAGAGCTCAGCACTAACTAAATGAGACTCTCTCTTATACCCTCCAAGTCTCAGGGAACATTGCAAACGTGGGGCACAGGTGACGCAAGAGCAACTGGGTAGGAAGGAGAAGGACTTTGGGGCACTGTCCTCCAGAACTGACTGATACAGTCATGCCCTCACAGTGAATGCTGGTGTTCCCGCAGGACCTGCACAACGTTGAGTCTATCAATATTGTGATATAAACGAGAGAGGGCACAAAGATAAAAAATCAAACAGAAGGACTAATTAGACAGAGGAGGGGCTCAGTGGAGCAGGGGTAGGAAGAGGGGCCAAAAGGAATAATACAATGGAAATATAAAATTATAGTATGTTCCGGGATTAAAAATCTTAATTAAAAAAATAATTGCCTTCCAGATTTAACCTACCTAGAATTATTTTTGTGTACATGAGAATGGGTTCAATTGAATTTAACAAAGATCTTCAACTGACTCAAGGGCACTTATTTAATGCAAATCCCTTCCCTAGTGATCTATAATGCCCATCTTGTTATGTGTCATATTTTAATCTCTGTGTGAAGCACAGCTTAGCTCTATATACTATAGTGTTATTTTTGGTAGGCTGTTTTATTTTGTTTCTTACCCGCCCCCCCACCACCTTTTCTAATTCTATACTTTCATAATACAGGTTCGCTCCTTTTCAATCAGTACTTTCCAAGGTGGGAGGAAGAACAAGTCTCCCAATCAATAAATGGGTTAATGATCTAAATAGATGGTTCTTATAGGAAGAAGCACAAATGATCAATAACTCTTTTTAAAAAAAGTATCCAACTTCTCTTGCTTTTAGTTAAGGATTAAAAGTACTCTGAGATTCCTTATCACCCCACTCAAAATGGCTATCAAGAAAACAAATAACAACAAATCCTGGTAATGAGCTGGGGAAAGGACTTTTACTATGGGTGGATGAGTGAGAGAGAGCCTGGACTGTAAACACTGAACCACCAGTGAACGTCTGAAAGTCGGTGTGGAAGTGTCTCCAAAAGCTAAGCATATTTTTTAGCTTTTGGTGAAGTATCTCCTCGTTCTTTCACCTCTTGTTATAATCAGTAAATGAATATTATGATTGTCCTGACACAGAGATGTGAACAGATCTATGTTTATTGCTACGCACATAGCTGAAACATGGATCCAGCTAGATGTCCATCAGCAGATGAATGGATAAAGAAAATGAAGAAATATACAATAGAATTGTCTTCAGCCATCAATAAAAATGAAATCCTGACATCTGCAGGATCAAGGATGCCAGCAAAACAATCCAGACTCAATGTGTGTGTGTGTGTGTGTGTGTGTGTGTGTGTGTGTGTGTGTGTGTGTGTGTGTGCGGTTAAATCAAAAACATACAAAGGGACCATGAGAGGGAAAGAGGACAGAAGAGAAAGGAGGTGGAAATGGGGATATAGAATACATAGAGAAAACATAGGCCTAGAAAGTAGAAGGGGACTGAGTGGGAGAGGAGGAAGGGAACTGGAACAGGAGGAAGGGGAAATAAGACGAATGACAATAAAGCAGTGTGAAAATATCATACGAAACCCATTACTTTATATGCAAACATAAAAGTATTTTCTAAAAGATTCCCCAGGATTTATTTATTTTCTGTTCTTATCTTTCTTTCCTGGTAGCAAACCTTGTTGGCAAATTAATTAAATATATACATTTCATTAATATTTATTCTGCTTTTCCATTTTCTTATCTTATTGTACTTTTTTCTAGCTTCTTCTGAACTAAATACTTAGCTAAATACTGTTAGCATTTTTTAATCTTATAATAAGTCTATATTATGTAAAGTCTAATTTGTTTACTTGTTTTTCTCAGTGAAAAATATTTTATTCACTCTCTATGAGATCCAAGATAGAACTTTATTCCCTGTAAATAGGAAGGCAGGCTTTGAAAAGGAGAAAAATCTTTAAATTTTATGTGCAGAGACTAGGAAATGCTCTAAAATTTAATTCAGAAAGAACTGGAACTGTCTCCCTCAGGTGCAGTTCATTAACCCCTAACCTATGGACAGATCCACACCCAGGAAGGACCCCAGTGGGCAGGGGACAGAGAGGAGGGAAACAGGGACACCTTCTGAAGAGTTGCTCATACAATGTATATACTTACTCATAATAAAGTTATTCATTTTTTTAAAATAAGCTAGATTATATTTCTAACTGGACTCCTAAACCATCTTTATCTTTGGTTTATAAGCTATGTCTTAGGCAGTCTCCAGTTCTGTCATCCTATGATTTTAATTCTCTAGCTGTTCCTTTAAAAGATTTTCAAAGGCTAAAGAGATGGCTTAGCAGTTAAGGCATTTGCCTGCAATGCAGGAGGACCTGAATTCAATTCCCCAGTACCCATATAAAGCCAGATGCACAAGAGGACACATGCATCTGGAATTTATTTGGAGAGGCTGGAGGCCCTGGTGACCATTCTCTCTCTCTCTCTCTCTCTCTCTCTCTCTCTCTCTCTCTCTCTCTCTCTCTCTCTCTCTCTCTCTCTCTCTCTCTTTCTCTCTCTCTCAAATAAATAAAGTATAAATGATTTTCAACCTCATGTTGAGATTCAAATTGCTTTTTTTCTAATCTGAAAATATTTCTTATTAGGTTCTTATAATTACTTAGTATAGTCTTTCAAAAAATCACCTATACTCTTGAGTTTGCTCTAGGAGGTCAAAAGCCTTTGGAAATTTCTGAAGTTTCTTCGTGTATTTATGTGGTGTGGAGTATACCAGATATGAAGCAGAAGCTCGAACCTGCAGTGTAGGTTTGCCTATTAGAACTTTCATTGGAAGAGGCTTCTTTGTTCCTTTCTATTGGGGTTCAAATGTTGACATTCTTATTGATTTAAAAGTAGTGTCACCATCTCAAAGTTTTTAATCATCAAACATAGTACATATTTTCCATGCTATTATCTCCCAACAACAATGTTTATTATCTGTGATTATTTCACATGATTTTACTTTGAATTATTATTAGCATTCCATTGTTAAAGATGTGGGTAATTTTTAGGTTTCTTTGCTATTAACAATATTGTTGTAATTAATAAACCTTATCCTTAATAGCATGGAAAATATGTACTATGTGTTAAGTTTTAAAGATTTCTAAATAACATATATAGTTAAATGCCAAGGTTGTGAAAATATTTTCTCTCTATTTATATTCATATCTTCCTGAAAGGTGGTATAATATATGAAAACAAGTAGAAAGTTTACTGATTGGATAGTGCGATGGCAATTTATTTTAGGCTTTTTTGACAACTGTATTTCCAAATAAACTTTAAAATATTTTATATAGATGACATATAAATATATCATTGCTGAAGCAACTTCAAATGTTATATATCATTATGATATAACTATAGCTTTCTTACTGAGGTTAGTTAATAATGTTCCTCAGATGGTACCTCAAAGCACTGACTCCAAATATCACTGACCTAAAAGTGTCAACACTTTTGGGCTGAAATTTCCAACATTCTTGGGCATGTCCTATGATGTGTGACTGTTGCTCATGTAGTTGTAGACACCTTTGAAGAAGTTATTGAGCACCCTAAGCCTATATAAAGGAGAAGCAATTCTCTTTTCTCCCCCCCCCTGCCTGTTTGCTGTTCTGTGTGTGGTGTTGGTTATGGGTTTCTCTCTCTGCTGGGACCTGTGAAAGAGGGCCAGCCTCTTTCTCTGTTATGGAACTTCCCCTCATCTGTAGTTTCAATAAATCCTTTCCTCCCATACACTGTGCCTGGTTTGAAGATTCATCCCAGTGGTGTGTGGCTGACTACAACATTAGGTTTCATCCCACCCATTCTGGAAGGGTACATGGCAGAGGAGTGATTCTGGATGGGCCAGGAGACTACTTTTCCTTTCCTCAGTATTTCCTGACCCTGTTATTAGTATGCCATTTTCCAGTGTAATCATATGTTTCTTGATCAGCATGTTAGAACACACACATACACACCAATAAAAGAAAAGATAATGTGGAAGGAAGGGTTTTCCATGGAAGCACCCAATGCTGTAAAAACATCGACTATCTACTCATGTATGATGGACTCTCTTTTGATATGTGGGATTTGCTTTCTGGCCGACATAGGAACTTATTGCTTTGTGATTTACTTCTCTCATAATATTCTGATGCTGTCATTCCAGAACACCAACCTTTATGTTCGTAATGCGGACCTCTATGATTGATCTTCAGGTCAGCTCATCTTGTATCCTGATTTGGAAGTTTCTATAAGAACATTTTTTTCTGTCAGAGAGACAAGAAACTGTCTTCATTAAATCCCAGCACTGACAATGACTGAGGTATGACACTTAGTGTCAGGTTCTAGCCCAGAACAACAGAAGTGACACTAAGTCCCAGTAGCAATATGTGAAGAGTGACATAAAAATACCATAATCAAGTAATACAAACCCAGCTAAATGATTGTCCCAAAGGAATTTGAATTCAAAATTTAAATTGTTTTAAACTAATCCTTTATTTCAGAATAAATTTCACTTACTATAGGAAATGTGTTTTGTATTGTTTTAAAAGTGAGTTTGCTCTTAAAGTATGCTCTGCTAACTACCATAAACCACAAATTGTAAATCAATCACCATGATTCATATTTTGGTTCTCTCATGGATGGGGATTTCACAACACTGAGTTTAGGTTAAAGGTTTGGGGGTGGTTTGTAACTGATTGGAAATTTGAGAATGTGGTGGGGCTGGAACTTATAGCCTCTGTGCTAGCTGACCATGATTCTGCAAATGTGTGTGTTCAGTGTATGAGGAAGAGTGAGAACCCTAGGGCCTGGTACCCTGATGTTTGGTAAGATAGCTTTACCATCAGTACAGAGGTCAAGGGCATGGTGGAGAAGGGAGGTGGCATTGAAGAATTTGAATCCCCATGTCAGACAAATCAGCTTTAAGATGCTTCGATCTCTAGAAGCCAGTCCTGATTGCTGAATTTGATATGTCTTCCCCAATGGCATATTTTCTTTCTCTTTTTCAAGGCATTTGGTCAAGAATCCAATCTGATGGTACAACTTCTTCTAATAATGTCCATGTCATTATTGCTGTCTACTTTTCTTCTGTTGGCTTCCCATGTGGCATTCGCCTCTGGGTCATTTCCCCTTGCTCTGTCATCCTCCACTGTGGAGACCATCACTGGCTGCTCTTTTCCTACAATGTTTGTCCTGAGTAACGTTAACTGAGCTTTGGTCATCCTAAGGCAGTGTCAATGCTTCGGAGGAGAGAAGGGAAATATAAACCCATTACTCCAAAGAGCCAAGTTCTTAAGGCATTAACATTTACCAAACAAAGGATTGTGAGGTAGAAAGGAAGAACACCAAAGCTTTAAAATTGTAATGTCCCATAGAACTTTCTGTGAGTGTGTCTCCTCTGTCCAGAACTGCAAACACTAGTCATACAATGCTATTGTGCACCTGAAATTGGAATGCAGCAGCCAAGGCTCATCATTTTATAATTTACCTGATTTTAATTCATTAAATTTATATAGCCACATATAGTTAGCAGTTGATAGCTGAACAGCTCAGATTTAAATAATGAAGGAAATGGTACAAAAATTTCCATGTACAATGTGAACTGGAGGGACATTATTAACTGGATGGGGTGCCATCAAACTTGGATGCCTCCAAATTAAATGTGGGCATCGAGAAATGAGCAGGTGAAAAAGAAAAAGTAGCTGAATGTGATTGTTCACTTAGCATCCTCAAGCAGAATGTGAGAGATTTTACTAAGTAAATCATTTTATTCAATTGTAAATCAGTACTTTTCTGAAACATGGGGAATGTCCTCTTTCTTGTGATTACTTTCTCCTAAGTTATTTCTTCTTGTTAAAATAAGAAAATATAACTCATAATTCATAAAATGGCCCTGATCTTTCTTCTCAGCTGGTCTGATGTCTCCTTAGTGATGTCAGAAAGGGATCTCACCCTTATTCCACACCCTCTCTGCCCTTAAACTTCCACACGTTAGGACATATTCACTTCGTTTTTAGGAGAAAACTATAAACATCACTGGTTTCTCTTTTCTCACACTCTAATTTCAGTTCATTCCTATTCTTTTCAACTTCATTTTCATAACCTTTCTGAAATTCAAGCACTTCATCTCCACTGCTAACCACTTTTGAAAGGCTGGATCATTGTCAGACTCCTGAGATGGTTCCCTGTTACATATCTAGCAATTGTCTGCACAGCAGTCCAGTGAACTTTTGCGAAGAGATCTAAGCCTTGTCCCTCTATTTCTAAAAACCACTATTGAATTTCCATTACATTTAAAATAAATACTATCCAAGAGCTTCCAAGCTACATGTTGTGATTTTGATAGCTGTACTGGATCTTTCACCATTTCTTGCTTGCCTCTCTCTCTCTCTCTCTCTCTCTCTCTCTCTCTCTCTCTCTCTCTCTCTCTCTCTCTCTCTCTCTCTCTCTCTCTCTCTCTCTCTCTCTCTCGTACTCTCTTGGTTCTTGTAGTTCCTAACATAATTCACCCCCACTCATGTGTCCAGGGTGCTCTTCCTCAATATCCACGCTTTCCATCACCCCTTCACTCAGGCCTCCAGGAGAGCATCGTAATTTCTAGAGAGCAATGACACCAGCCACACACTCTCTCCTTTGTTCTGTGTAGTTTTCTACCTACCATTTATCATGACCTGGCAGTAACACATAAACTTCTTCATTTGTTTATTACCTGCTAATCTGAACAGATGCAAGAGCAAGAAGTTTTATGATTTGTGTATTTTGTTGTCTGACAATTAAATAGTGCCTGGCATAGAGTGCACCAGAAGTGACCTGTGTGCTACAGTTCATACAGAGACAATCCACCCTCTGAACCATTGAGCTTTGAAGGTCCAGGATTGGAAGCTCTGGTGTCTGACTGAGAAAAGCTGCCTTGTCCTTTACTATACACGAATTATCAGTGTGTGTGTGTGTGTGTGTGTGTGTGTGTGTGTGTGTGTGTGTGTGTGTGTGATGACATCAGAATGTTGGCAAGAACAAGCTTGGATCACATCCATGCCCAACTGAGCAACTCCAAAGAATTCTCCTTGCCTAGATTATACTCCATTTTACCTAGAGTAACAGCTCTACTAATATTACTTCATCCCCTTCCAGGCTTGTAGAGTTCTTCCTAAACATCTCCTGATGGAATGAGAAGCATGCCCATCTGCTTCTGGGGCCTTGCTTTTTGCTCCAATGCCAACCACACCAGGCTCCACGTGTAGGATTTCGGAGCCATACTTCTAGACTCAGCTTAAATTTCAGCTCTTCTGTGGATATACCTCAGATCCCTGCAATGCCAAGCAATCTCTTCCTTCCCTTCCCATCCTTAAAGCTCCAGCCAGTGCCTCACTGTGTTCCCTGTATCTGTCTACACAGATGTCATAGCTCTTTCCAAACAAACTTACATTTATTGAGAAGTGAGTCCATGAATTACTTATCTTAGCACTCCCCAGACAACTTAGCAGAAAACAATATAGTGCATTGATTAGCAAAAAGACACCCCAGTGCAGGCCTCTGAAGTCATTCCCCATTGATTTAAATTGATATTTACTGTTCACCTCAAGAACCTAGGCTTTCAATCTTGCCATGTTTATATCCATTGACCTGGTATCTCCTGGGTCCAGGAAGAAATGGTTAAGGAAAAGAAGGGACACTGCAGAATGTTAAAACAATTATGAAAAAAAAAGGTGTCTTACCCCCAGTTTTGGCGGAGATGCTATCCTGACAGTGGGCAGCAATGTCATTCTATTGCTAATCAATACACCCACTCATGGCCCTTTTATCTGAGATCATTCTTATTACTGGAATTACTGGATTCATATAATTAACATTCCAGTTTAATGGCCTTCAGTCTAATTATTGAGAATGCAGTTTTCTATGTAAGAGAATTCTCAACCAACTAAGGCTGGTTATCTTTGCTAAGTGGCAGGAATTTCCTATCTCCACCTGGTGCTTTCTTGGAATATGATCCACACTGGTTAAATATACATTGTTCGAATGCTTCTGTGTGCTTTTTTCAAAACAAAGGTCTGAGGTGTGACTGCTGTAAGTTTGGGTCTCTACAAACAGGAGACAAGGATATGCTGGTAGGAAGCCCAAAGTTTTCTAAATGTAGATGAGCACAGATTAAGAAAGCAGTAATTAATTTCCTTTGACCTCAAGCTGAAATTCCTTTCTAAAGCTGTCATAAAGAGAAAGAGGCCAGAGAAGAGAAGTGAGACTGTGTAACAATGCAATTAAACCCTTGTAATGAGGTCGGGCCTTGGACTTGTTGCAACTGATATCATTATAGCAAATGAGAAGGCGCTGTAGAGATGGTGAAATTTTCTTATTCGTTTTCCTTTTTTCATTTCATTCTTTGTCTTCTTTTTTCTTTAACTCTTTTAACACCAGATATAAGCTTCTTGATGAACGAAATAAATATGCATTATATATTCACATATGTATATATGTTTATATGTATGAATAGAAGCACATATATACATAGATCATTTTTTGGAATTCAGTTCACTCAGGGAGCTGATGTTATATGCAAAGCAGAAAATTGTAAGAGTAGCAGAAAGAGCTCCGGATTAGGAGTCCACACAGTTAACTTGTCTCTTGCACTATGGCTCTTAATTTCCAGGTGTCGCCAAAAAGGTAAAGCCACGTAGTGGGTTATAGGGTTTTGGTCTCCAGTCTCCTGCTAAATAGCTGTGTGACCAGAGGCAGGCCCCTGAATGTCTTTTGGATTCAACTTTTTCATCTCATCAAATGGAAAGAATGGTATTCACTGTGTTTGCTTATGTGGTTAATCTCATAATTAATTGGATCAATTTGCTCTAGGTTGGCATCCAATTATGAATTTGTCAGTGTTTTTTTCTGCAGAGTATTTGTTTGAGGACAACTCTATCTGTCTACAACTTCTGACAGTTCTAATAGAGATTCCATTGTTGTGGCAAATGTTGACGACCCATTGCCTTGCTTCAACCTCTGCTATGCCTTTAAGCAGTGTGAGCAAGGCAAGTTTAGTCTTTACCTCAGTCTCCTCATCTAGAAGATGAGCATTCTAAAAGCATTTGCCTCCTAGGTTGCCATGATGATTTCATGATGTGAGAAGGAAAGGGGTGTGGGCAAAGTTTTGGGATTCCTTGCCAGTGCACCAATATGCAAATACATCAATCAGTTTAGGATATCCCCAGATCCTTGTCTTATTTAAAGAACTAAAATCCACAGACCAGAGAGTAAGACTTAGTAAGACTTTATTAGATTAAGAGAAAGAAAAGGGAGAAAGTACAGAGAGCTTCTGGCATGTGAGAGACAGGATGGGGTAGAGAGCCCTCATGGGAGGAGCTTCCTTCATCTCAGTCCTACTGGAGTTACCAGAGCAGGAACCTGCAAGTTCAAGAGAGGTGAAAAGCCAACAAAAGAGAGTTGCCCACCTGGCAAACATCTATGTATAATCTCATTGTGGTGGGCTTTGCCCTCGGGCTCACATGAATCTGAGAAAGAGCTGATTGGTGTGGACTCAGAGGCTGTCTCAGGAAGAGGCCAACCAAGAGCTTAACTATTTTCCCAGGGAGGGACTCCAGTTGTTTATGGAAAAACAGATCTAGGTAACTCCTTTAGTCCAGAGATTAAGGAGAGATGAGATCCTTCTCTGATCTTAAGAATGTGAAGATTGTAAGGGCAGACTGATTTTTACTTTGGGGGCCCAGTCACTCGAAATTACCTCAGTTGGTTAGAGGCTAAGGTAAAGTCTGGAAGTCCATCTGTGAAGAGTGAAAATGGCCTGGCATTAGCTACAGTAGGACACCACTGCTGCCCCAGGGACAGAAACAGGTACACTTAAGGGAATCTCCAACTAGACCAGAAGCTCTGCTAATGTCACTCAAAGCAGGTGAGGAGAGAGAGAGAAGTGTCTCTTCACCAGTCTGCTGCTGCTGCTGTCTCCCATTGGCTGAAGTCACCTAACAGGACAGTCAGGCCAGCAACTTTAGACACTGTGCAGAGCAAGAAAAGGTGGGAAGGATCTCCGGAGGCCCCTTGGACCTGCCAGGCAAATTCCTGTTTCCTAGTGATATTGCACAGAATGCTTAGATGAATCAGACATGCCCACTAGCAAATGAGTGGGTGCAGTTTCGCGAGTTGAGTCATTGGACAGTAGGCATTTAGCCATTTGAAGACTTTTTACATGGAGCAGTGAAAACTCAGAGCTCTGGTGGGCTCTTAGGCACAAGCCCGTTCTCTTCCACATAATGGACAGATGTTTTGTTTCTCCTTTAAAATGGACTTGAATTCTGAGCAAGAATAAGCTGAGATTCCAAGGTGCTGAATAATATATAGGAAAGAAGATGTTAGCTGAGAAATTTTAATAAGATAAATATAAAAACAGATGTACCTAATTAATTCATTTCATGGATTTTGCACCATGCTAAATCTTGATCCCAAAACGAAGGACACCATAGATATTGGTTTTTGCTCCAGTGGAGATTTGGGGAAATAACAGAGGCAGACTTTAAATAAATAACTACAGAAATTAAGTGCAGATGCTGCTGACCCTACAGAGAAGATGCTAGCCTTTAAGCCATCATAAATTGGAAAAACTGTAAGTCAAACATGGCTTTAATCCACTTACCCAACAGACATCATAGCTTCTCATCACAATGTACTATCACTGACCAAGAACTCTGGCTTCCTGACCTGCACATAAAAGGTTATCACCTCAGTATATCTCTAGCTCAAGAAAACATCAACATTTGAAATTCAAAGCATGATTTCTAATGAGAATGTCTCCTTTTACCACAGTATAAATTCATAAAAAATCATCAATTGATGCTTCTTAAGTCAGGGATTCTCTATATATATTTAAGAAATATGAAGGCAACCATGAATTAAAATATGCTATGATAATTATAACTGAAGAATACAGTTAGTCTGGGAACCTCAAGAATATTTCAGCTTGGCTGGGTGAATACCAACCCTCATTTTGTAACTGGGAAATAATACAAAAATTACGAGTAATAAATATGACCAATTTGTAATATGTTCATACATTAAAGTTCTCAATTAAAAAATAAGTAATAATTTGGGTTACCATAAAAATCACTGACAGATTCATTTTTCTCTATATACTTATTTGCCTTTTCTGATGTTTTCCCAATTACAATCATTTAAATAAAAACATTATTCTAAACTTATGAAGTCAGCTGATTTCAGAAATTATTTAAAGCTGGTATAGTAACAATAATACTGAATAGACAATGCCAGAATTCCAGTTTTAAACAAACTTCTTGATATATATGCATACACACACGCTCACACACACACACATATATATATATATATATATTATATATATATATATATTCATGTATCTTCCTACTATACAGCAGCACAGCTTTCAGCTATTTCATTCAATGCATAATCCATGAGATTGTAGCATATTGGAGTATATTCTAGGCTCTTGACTCTGTAGCTTTCAATTAAGGGTCAGTGTACAGAGCTGTCTCTTCCTATCACCCTCTCTAATCAGTAGAATTCTTTTTGGGGTGTGTGTGTGTGAGTGTGTTGAGGTGGGGGAGCGCCTACACACCAGGAAGTTCCAGGAAAGCCTCAGGTGTTGGCCCTCACTTTCCCCTTGTTTGAGACAGGATCCCTCATTATTCATGGCTGGGTACTCCAGACTAGCTGGCCCTTGGGCTCCTAGGGACTCACCTGTCTCTACCACCCTTCTCACCATAGGCAAACAGCTACATGTGCTACCAGATTTGGCTTTAGGTAAGTTCTGGGGATCGAAACTTAGGTACTTGAGCTTCTGCAGCAAGCATAATATCCACTGAGCAATCTTCCCAGCTCATCAGGAGAATTCTTAAGGATGTGAACAATTTTGTGATTCTTATTTAACACTAATAGAAAAACTTACCTGAAAATGATCAGAACTGTCATTTAAGGCAGGACTTCTACAACTTGGAGATTTCCCATGGAAAATGTGTTAGGGCATAGGTTGGATCAGGTGCATTGTGTCTGCACAGTCCCTGAGATTCTGCATCTCTAACCAGCTCCCCAGGAGCTCATGCTACAGCTCTTTGGTCAACATGCTGCAGACTGTCAGCCCTGGCTGTGTTGGAGTCACCTGGGAACCTTAGGAAAGGAGGAGCCTAAGTCATAGCCCATAGATCTCCACCTAACAGATCTGGGAAGGCCTGAGCATTTGGAGTTTGACAGAGGCTGTGAACTACTCTTGCAGAGGGCAAACCCGTCATGCATGGGACAGTTTATTATGTACCTACTATGTTCTAGCTCAGTAGGCACCCAGCTGTATGTGTGTTTCTATGATGACACCACCCCACCAGAGTAACTGGGTCAGGCTGCTCATCTCCCTACTTGGTGAGACATCCCAGGTCCTCACAGATACCAGTTTCTCCTTAAACTTTTCCCGTCAGTACCAGTTGGGATCACTGGAACCCCCTTTCCAACACCTTGCATTCCTCATATGTTCCCTCTTTGGAATTATTTCATGCTTCTGTCCTTGTATGCTGAGATGTGGGGAATCCCATCATGTCACGGTCCAATTCTCCTGAGCACTATGTGCCAGATATGGCAGCACAAACGGAGGAAGCTTATCAGCTATGGAGTGAAGTGGGCAGAGGGCAAATAAACAAAATGCCAACCAGCTCCAGCTCCAGGAGCATGCAATGCCCTAACAGATCTCTAGATAATAACAGTTACTTGGGATCATTAACAACTATAATTTACCTAGTTATACATTTCTTCATCAGCACTATTACCAAGTACAGAATATTTAATAAGACAGTGACCATATACTAGCTGGTGACTTAATCTTAGCTCGTGAACTGGGCACCGCTTTTGTCTTCTTTGTGGGCTTCATCTTTCTCAGCTTATATTCAGTGTGTGCAGCTCTCATCATGGAAGAGGGGACCCCAACAGCAGCTTGTGTGAAACCTCTCCATCACAATAGCTGTTGATGTATTATTTGAAGGGTTTAACACTTGCCCCCAATATCTTCAGTCCTCCTGGCTGTAATTCATATTTCAATGTCCTGCTTGTCCACATTGATTTCACTGTGCTCATTATTTGAATCCAGTATTTTGACTTCATTATTCCAAAAGTACTTTCTTCCCCTTTTCATTTCCAATTGTTTTTCTTTTTTTCAATATTCTCCATCTATTTTCATCTAGGAATTTCATTTCCATCTCAAAGACGATTTGAATTCTACTTCAACATGTCATTAGCATTTTCTTCTCTGGTTTTCTGAGTTCTCTTATATGATTCAGTTATGTTAAAAGCGCTTAAAACTCAATGTTAATAAATGTTTGAAATGCATACAGTTGTCAGTTAATAAAATTAACTCTCATAAATGTGTATAACATTGTAATGCATATTACTAAATATTATTAAATAGATGACAGTCATGGAATGCTAACTAAAGTTTAATTTTAAAACACTAAGTAAATAATATCCTTAAATTCATGTCATCGTTGTCAATAGTCACTACCTTTTAACCTCTCTGTGAGTTGATATCAACACTCAGAAATGATCACAACAGTTCCTCTTAATCATTAGAAACTCTGCACTCATTGGTGGGGTGGTGATTCTCAACTCTGTAGACATGATTAGCCAATTTAAAACCAAATACCACTCTCTACTTTACATATATTTGATGAGAACGAGAGTTGAGGAGATTACTCAGTGGTTAAAGGTATATGCTTGCAAAACCTGCTGACCCAAGGTTAAATTCCCTAGAACCCAGATAAAGGTAGACAGACAAAGTGACTCATGGATCTGGAGTTTGTTTGCAGTGTCAAGAAGCTCTGGTGTGTCCATATTCTCTCTCTCTCTCTCTCTCTCTTTCTTTTTCTCTCTCTCTCTCTTTCCTCTCTGTACTTGAAAATAAAAAAGTAAACATTTTTTAAAAATAAAATTAAAACAAACAGCTAAACAAATTTGCTAAATCTTGCTGAAGTACTTAGAAGCAAGGGCAGGCCTTGAACCTGTGAAACTAGGGAGGAAAACAGCAGTGTGACTGACCGCTGCAGATATATTAAACATGACTTTCTATTTTTGCATTTTCAGATGTTTTGAAATCTGATCATAGATTGCCCCACCAGGGCTAGGAACAACATAAGACTGAACCTGCAAGTATGAAGTTCACATGGAAACTATACAGTTCATTGCTCACATGCCAAACTACCAGCTTTATCTAGCTCATATATCCAATGTCTATCCGTCTGCCCTATCCTGGATGGCCAGGGTCAGTCATTATGCCCCAGAGTCCACCAAAACTATCCAAACCAGCCCATCCTAAGCTTTCTGCCTTGATTCCAACTATCTTTCCCTTGAAAAGTACAACAGTGTCTCTAGTTTCCCTTCTGTGTATATCCTGGCCAACTCGGGCTTCTCCCTGTGGCCCTGCATGGCTGCTGACTTCATTTGCAGGGCCCTGGAATCACAGAAGACTTCTCTCTCCATGACAGCTAGGTCTAGCTTACACACTGTACCATACATGATACAACAAATACTGGATGCTTTTGTTTAAGATCAAGGAGGCTTTTTGGAAGAAGGTCCTTTATATTGATACTGGAAGAATGGGAGGGAAACAACTTTGAATCAGAAGGATCAAGAAGAATCAGAAAGAGGTCCCCACAAGCCACTGTCCTGAAAACAAGACAGAACTAGCTGAATTGAAAAAACAAAAGAGAGAACAGCAATGAGTGTGGAAGGGAGGGCCCAACCCACGCACCTGTGTGCTGTGTGACCTTACCCCCAGACTGATACCTAAAGGTACAGCAAATCGTCCACACATGAGGCTATAGAAGCTTTGATTTCTCTTATTTGAAAAACACTCCCTGGTTCCTTTTCTATACCAAGTGCATAGCTAATATAAGAAAACAGAAATTTAAAAAAAAAACTGTCTTTTTTAAAATTACATTTTTGTATTTGTGTTTCTATACACCAAGGTCTTACTCCTACAAATGTCTCATGTCATTGGAAAAGTGAATCCCATCTGGCAGTGGACTGTTAACTTCTGAGCCATCTCCTCAACCCTACCTTTTAAGTCTTTAAATCTAGGAGGAGGGGTTAGGTACAAGATGGCCAACTAGCAGATACACCGTGTCCCTCGGGAAATAAGGGTCAGGGTTTTCAGTGGGGATCCAGGTCGTGGACACAAGCTGCAACCACGCTCTGAGCTCCAGACACCTCCCTGCACAGCATCCTCATGACTGGAAGCCGCCATCAAGGACCAGCACTCGCCGGAGGCAGTGAGTCCTCAGAAGCTGGCAGCTTCAGCCTGCCAGCCGCCTGAAGTTTTACTTCACCCTCAGCCAGCTTCCCTTGGATTTCTTCCCTGACCCTCCCACCCTCTGTCTTTCCCATCCCTCCTAGGCCCTTGTGCTTCTTTCTTTTTCAACTTTTTTTTTCCTTTTATTTTATTTTATTTTTCTATTGGTATTATTATTTTTTTCCATCGCCGACTATACGCAGCCCCTCCCCCCTCCAGTGCATCTGCCCCAACCCCACCCCCCCATGATAGTCTGTTTCCTTGTTTACTTGTTTTTTTTTCTTACTCTTTGGCTGGCACACAGGGACAGGGGCTCCCACGTAGCCCTCCCCCTTCCAACCTCCACCCGGTCAGCCCCCACTGCTGGTATGTTTCCTTGTTTACCATTTTTCCCCCTTTTTCTTTCTCTTTCCCCAACCAACCAGGACAGGGGCTACTACATAGCCCCTCCCCCACCCACCTCCAGGCTCCAGTGTGCCTGCCCCGCCCCCCCAGGCCCTAGCTACTCTGTTTCCTTGTTTTTTTCTTCTTCTTTTCTTGCTCTGCCACCTGCGGACCCAGACAGGGGACTCTTACGTAGCCCCTCCTCCCGGCCTCCAGCCTCCAACGCTTCTGCCCCGCTCCATTTCTGCTCCTGAGGAAACCATCAACCCCTCTCTCTTCACTCAGAGAACACAGCAACACCAGTAACAGGGATCTCAGCAGCCTCACACCCCTTCTACCTCTACCCCTGCCGACCCCATCCCCTGGACCCGCTGACCCCTGCAGGCCTGCTCCCCTAGCCTGCCCACTGCGGTGGCTGCACCCCCAGTACCCACGACCTCTGGGGGTCTACTACCCCCCATGATGACCAACCCACACAGCCCCGACCCCTCACCCCTCCCCAGTGCCCACTGCCCCCTGCTGTCCACCATGACTGCCACCCCTACGGCCCTGTTCCCCCACACCCACCGACCCCTGCAGATGTCTCAAAGGCATTCCTCCAACCTCCTCACGTGGAATCGAATTGGGCAGACCTCAACGCAAGAATATTACACCAGTTTAGGAAACCACGCCAAATGACAATAATACCACTAAAGAGAGAGAGAGCAGAGGCAGGCCCAGGGTGACATGACACTAAACGCCGATCATACTGGCACAGATCCTAAGGAGAACTTATTGTTAATCATGCAAGAAAAGATGGACCAACATGTTGAAAGGGTACAAAGCCCCCTCATTAGTTTTGCCACAAGGCTTAATATAATAGAGGAGAACCAAATGAACTTCAGAAGAGACATATCAGAACTAAAGACAAACCTGCAAACTGAAGGTATCAAAAACAAGCTTTACAAATTAACCAAAGACATCTGCAAATATAAGAATGACTGTCAGGAAGCAGTAATTAAATCAAACCTTAAAATGAAATCACATCTCAACAGGATGATAGAAGCAACCCAAAAAGAAGTTGCAGAAAACAAAAACTATATTGAAATAATAAGAACATCCCTAGAATCACTTACCAACAGGATTAATCACTGGGAAAACAGAACCTCAGACATGGAAGATAGAACAGAGGAAAATTTGAGGGAAATCAGATAGAACCTTGACAAAATTCAAAAGAGCAAGTGAACAAGACTCAAGGGAAATGTGGGATACCATAAAAAGACCTAATCTCAGGATTATGGGGATCCCGGAAGGAGAAGAAAACCAAATGAGGGGCATAGAAAATATTTTCAACTGAATTATTCAAGAAAACTTTCCATACTTGGCAAGAGATAGTCCTGTACATCTGAAAGAGATATGGATAACTCCAAACAAATTGGACCAAAGGAGGAACACCCCAAGACATATCTTAGTAACAATGCCAAACATTGAGGATAAAGAGAGAGTCCTTAGAGCAATGAGAGAAAGGAAACTCACTTATAAAGGAAAACCCATCAGAATCACCTCAGACTTCTCCATAGAAATTTTAAAAGCCAGAAGAGCTTGGAACAAAGTGATCCTAGGCCTAAAGAACTACGGATTCCAACCCAGACTACTGTACCCAGCAAAGTTATCCATCCTAATAGATGGAGAAATGAAAGTATTCCATGAAATTAACCAGCTCTACAATTACTTGAACACAAAGCCAAGCCTTTAGAAGATATTTTATGAGATATCACATGTAGAGGAGACAAACATCCGATCTCAGGAAAGGAACAGAGAACAAGCAAGGTAACACCAAAGAGATAACAACAACAGCTCAGATACCAACCTCCATATTCTCTCCAACATGGCAGGGTTTAAAGCAAACCACACAGTTATAACTTTGAATGTAAACGGATGCAACTCTACTATAAAAAAGACACAGGATCGCAGGTTGGATCAGGAAAATGGACACTTCCATCTGTTGCCTTCAAGAAACACACCTTATTGCTAAAGACAGTAACCTCCTGAGAGTAAAAGGGTGGAAAACAATTTTCCAGGCATGTGGGGATAATAAAAAAGCGGGTGTAGCTACTCTAATATCTGACAAAATAGACTTTAAACCGAAATCAATAAAAAGGATGATGATGGCCACTTCCTACTCAACAAGGACTCATACAAGAAGACATCACTATAGTAAATACGTATGCACCAAATGCAAGAGACCCTCAGTTCATTAAGCATAAATTACTCAAAAGCAAAGCAGATATAGATGCCAGCACCACCATAGTAGGAGACTTTAACACTCCACTGTCATCAATAGACAGATTGTCCAAACAAAAGATAAGCAGGGAAATAAAGCAGCTAAATAGCACCATAGACAAACTTGGAATGAGAGACATTTATAGAACATTCCATCCCAAGGACACATATTACACATTCTTCTCAGCACCATGTGGAACCTTTTCCAAAAATTACCATGTACTGGGCCATAAATCATCCCTCAACAAATTTAACATGATCAATGTACTCCCCTGCATCATATCAGATCACAACACATTAAAGCTAGAAATTAACAATGGGAGAAGATCCAAAAATTTCAAAAGAAATTGGCAACTGAACAACTTGCTCCTGAACAATGAATGAGTCAAACAAGAAATCAGACAGGAAATCCAGAATTTCCTAGAAACAAATGATAATGAGGACACAACTTATCAGCACTTGTGGGACACAATGAAGGCAGTCCTAGGGGGAAATTCATTGCACTAAATGCCTTCATAACGAAGACAGGTTTCAACTCAATAGGCTATCCTCCCACCTAAGGTCATTAGAACAAATGGAAAAATCAAACCCTAGGAGCTCAAGACACAAGGAAATAATTAAGATCAGAGCAGAGATTAATGACACAGAAACAAAGAAAACAATTACAAAATAGACAAATCAAAGAGTTGGTTCTTTGAAAAAGTCAACAACATTGACAAACCCCTGGTCAATTTCATCAAAAAAAAACAGAGAAGGCCCAAATTAACAAAATACAAAATGACAAGGGTGAGATAACAACAGATCCCAAAGAGATTGGAAGTATCATCAAGTCATATTTCCAGAACCTCTACTCCACAAAATTAGAAACCTGGAAGAAATGGATAAATTCCTGGATACCTACCATCTACCAAAGCTCAGTTCAGAGCAGATAAAGATCCTAAACAAACTGATAACAATCACAGAGATTGAATCGGTAATCAAGAACCTTCCCAAACGGAAAAGCCCAGGTCCAGATGGTTTCTCAGCCAAATTCTACCAAGCCTTCATCATATAACTGAAACCCCTCTTTATGAAGCTAGTCAGGGGCATAGAAAAAGAGGGTAGACTCCTAAACTTCTTCTATGAAGCTACAATCGCCCTAATTCCCAAACCAGGAAAGGTTGTAACAAGAAAAGAAAACTACAGACCCATATCCCTGATGAACTTGGATGCAAAAATCCTAAACAAAGTCGTAGCAAACCGAATACAAACCCACATCAAGACTATAATTCACCCTGACCAAGTCGGCTTCATCCCAGGGATGCAGGGATGGTTCAACATATCCAAGTATAATTCACCACATTAACAAACTCAACTGAAAAAGCCACATGGTCATCTCAATTGATGCTGAGAAGGCTTTTCACAAAATTCAAAACCACTTCATGTTCAAAACCCTAGAAAAAAATAGGCATAGATGGCCTATACCTCATCATGATAAAGTCAATATACAGATCTCCTAAATCACAATCATCCTCAGTGGGGAACGACTCAAGGAGTTCCTGCTTAACTCAGGAAAAAGACAGGGATGTCCACTCTCACCTCTGCTATTTAACATAGTGCTTGAAGTTCTAGCCCAAGCAATAAGACAGGAGAACAGCATAAAAGGGATACAAATTGGAAAGGAAGAAGTCAAACTATCCCTCTTTGCAGATGACATGATCTTATACATATCAGGCCCAAAGAACAGTATTAGTAAACTCCTGAAGGTTTTCAATGCCTTCAGCAGAGTGGCAGGATACAAAATTAACACACAAAAATCAGTAGCCTTTCTATATAAAGAAGACAAACATTCAGAAAAAGACATCAGAGAAACTGTCTCATTCTCTCTATCCTCAAATAAAATCAGATACCTGAGAATATCACTAACCAAGGTATTGAAAGACTTACATAAGGAAAATATTGAAACACTCAAGAGGGAAATAGAGGAGGATGTGATGGGATAGAAAGACATTCCATGCACAAGGATAGGGAGAATCAATATAGTAAAAATGGCAATCCTGCCAAAAGCAATCTACAGATTCAACGCAATGCCAAAAAATTCCAACCTTCTTCTTCACAAACATTGAAAAAATAATCTCAAAATTTATTTGGAAGGGTAAGAGACCTCGAATAGCAAAAACTATTCTGAGCAAAAAAAAAGCTACACAGGAAGGTATCACCATACCTGACTTTAAAACATACTACAAAGCCATAGTAACTAAAACAGCATGGTATTGGCAGAAAAACTGACAGTCTGACCAGTGGAATAGACTCAAAGACCCAGCCTTTAATGCAAATAACTTCAGCTTTTTAGTCTTTGACAAGGGTGCCAACAATGTATGCTGGGCCAAAGATAGCATCTTCAACAAATGCTGCTGGACAAATTGGATAAACACGTATAAAAAAATGAAAATAGACCCACTCCTTTCACCATGCACAAAGATCAATTCCAAATGGATCAGAGACCTCAAAATTAACCATACAATCCTAAACATCCTGGAATAAAAAGTAGCAGGAACCCTACATGAGATAGGAGTAGGGAAGGAACAATTTCCTGAGCAAAACTCCAGTAGCCCAGGAAGTGGAACAGTCCAATGGGACCTGATCAGGCTTAAAAGCTTCTGTACAGATAAAAACAACATTCTCAGAGTCAGTAGACCCCCTTCAAACTGGGAAATGATTTTCACCAGCTACAACTCAGGCAGAGGCCTAATTTCTAGAACCTACAGAGAACTCAAAAAAAAATTAATAACAAAAAAGCAAACTGCCCCCTCACAAAATGGGGCACTGGTCTCAACACAGAATTCACAGAGGAGGAAACACAAATGGCCTTTTCTCACCTGAGAAAGTGCTCAGCATCCTTAAGCATCAGGGAAATGCAAACCAAAACCACAATGAGATTCCACATTACTCCTGTCAGAATGGCAATCATAAAGAAAACCAACAACAATCATTGCTGGCAAGGATGCGGGGGGAAAAGGAACCCTCATTCACTTCTGGTGGGATTGCAAACTTGTTCAAACTCTATGGAAAGCAGTGTGGGGACTCTTGAACAGAATGGACAAAGAACTACCAATGGACCCAGCTATCCCTCTTCTAGGCATCTATCCACAAGATGTCACAATCTCGATGCAGAAACATTTGTACAACTATATTTATAGCAGCTCAATTCATAATATCCAAGAATTGGAATCAACCCAAATGTCCATCCATGGAGGAATGGACAGCGAAACTGTGGTATATTTACATGATGGAATTTTACTCAGCTGAAAGGAAAAATGACATATTGAAATTTAGGAAAAAATGGTCTGACTTTGAGCAGATCTTACTAAGTGAACACACAAAAGAACAGAGAATCGAACGCCACATATTCTCCCTCATATGTGGTCCTTAACCAGGATAACCATAAACTCTACGTAGACTAGTAGAAAAAAGTGAGAGGTTATGAATGAGGGGTAAGGGATGGGGGAGGGGAATGGCTTAAGCATGAGGCTAAACCAAATTAGGTTCAAAAACTTAAATTCCTCATGAGCATACTGTAACCTATTGAGCAAGCAGTGGGCGTCAACTGGCAAGAGGGGCCATGAGTAGTAGGGAAGAGAGTCTAAACCTGTGAATAATGATCAGTCTGAGAACCCCTGGTCCCAGCCACTGGTTCCTTCCCTCACTGAGTTGTTGACCAAAGTGACCTGTGAGGTTCCAAAAACAAGACAGAATTCTGTCAAGCTCTTGAGTGCCCTCCCCAGGCCTGAGGCAAAACCCTGTTTCTGAAGAAACCACAGAATGCCATCAATCAGCATCGAGAGACCCTTCAAGGTCCAGAATGGTAACCAGCCCCCAGATGGTAGTTAGTGCGGTACTGGAAGGCCAGGCAAGCTGATCAACGACAGCTGGAGTAAACAGAGACCACTGGCATGAAACACAGTCTGCAGCCATGAGTAGGCTGACCACACCTCGTACTGGGAGAGAACAGTGAACCAAGAAAGGAGCACTTGTGTAATGGAGAAGCCTGGGTCTGGGAGAGACAATCAACAGCTTTCAAATTTGGCCAAATATTCCACTTAGTGAGGGGGAGCCCTTGACTGGAATTGGGGATTCAGGGTGATATGCACCGGATCCCGTACTCTTGGGCTCCCAAGAAAGGATGCACTATGGGAGCGATTGACCGGGAGGCTATTAGTAATAGAATCTAGGTAATCAAGAATTGTGTATTTTTTAACCTATACTGACCTCACTCTCCGATAGAGATTTTGTTTGCATTTTTCAGGATGCAGCGAGAGAGCTGTGGCCCATCTAACCCTACCAACCCACCATAGGCAGATAGCTGAGATCCTGGCAAGAGATGAGCCATCACAGACATATTGGGGAGGATTCATATGTAACCCCACAGAGAATGACGGGATGAACAAGGGACCCACAGCCACAGCCATTCAATCAACACGGGATAAGCCAGTGAGACAGAAACCAATGATTTTCAACACAAAGACCCCTAAGCTCACAACATTAAAGCAGCCTTAATACTCACCCACCACGACTCAGGCAACTGAGCGGAAGAGGGGGTGGAAAGATTGTGAGAGACGTGGTGGGGGAGAATATCCAGAGGCATGATGCCCCTCAGTAATAACACACTTGGGCCAGGAAAACTGGGCTGAATACTAGGCTCTCCATGGTCCACTGCCAGAAGGACTGATCCAGAAGGCCCACGGAGTAGGATATCCAGCTGATTGGGGATGGGGAGGGGGGGGGATTGGGGAATTGGGGAATCAACTCATTGTAAAAAATAATAAAATAATAATAATAAAAAATAATAAAAACTTAAAAAATGAAATAAAATAAAATAAAAAACCTGTTAGAAACTAAAAAAAAATAAAATAAAATAAATCTAGGAGGAGACACAGATAAACCCCTAATTCTAAGGTAAGGAAAAGGCAAAGCCAAGTTCTTTGATTAGAATTCACAGGCTTCAAAAATAAGAGAGCATTGGAATTTTAGTGGTCAAATGCTACTTTATCAACATTTTATTCATCGTCTTCTCTTCTAAGACTGTTCATTTTGGTCTACTTGATGGATTGAAATCTCGGGGAACTTCTTTCCTCAAGTCTGTATTTTACACAGGTTTAACTACTATCTTACTTGCTCAGTAAAACATTACTCAGCAGTGAAAGGTCATACTGTTTTATTTTCATTTGGGTTTTTAATTTTATCATCATCTGTTCCACGTCTTTTGTTTTTCTTACTTTTGTACTTGTCAGATTCGTTTTTGATACTTTTCATTTTTTCCTGTGTCATATATTTTTATAAACAGCTCAAGTTGAATTCCTTTTACAACCCAGTCAGAGGTATGTTTTATATAAAAATTACTATCTAAATGTGGCTCGCCTATCACTTGCAACACACCATCATGACACAGGCATGGCTAAAGCTACTGGTCACTCTTCAATGAGGAGAAAGGGGTCATGGGACATTGCTATTCAGAGGGAGACGATTCTGTGAAGCCCAGGGCTCTTTCTTTCTCGGAGCTTGCCTTCCCTCCTGTACCTCTGATGCTCATGACTGTCCCTCCCACCACTCACACCTGCCAAGGCCCCTTCCCAAGTGCTGCCTTACTTCAGGCCTCTGATGGTTCTTCTGCATCAAAACTGGTATTGTGACTGGTTTGGGCAGACAATTCTTTTTCAGTGCCCAGTTAACCTTCCTAGGTATCTGGTTGTTGGCTAAGTGGAGTATTTCAGATAGTTGATCTTTCAGTCAAAAGTTCTTTCTGCAAGAAAGAGAGAAAGCTGGGACCTTCAATCTTACAGATTCATAGATTCTTCCGATTAGCCCTAGAAAAGCTCATTTTATGTCCTATTTCCCCTTCCTTTCCTTCACAGAGACTCTGTGTTCTTTCGAGGCACCTGGCTTTCGGTTCAAATCCATGTCTTGTTAAGTTAATTAATTTAAATTTAGCTAATTGGCTAAAACCTCTAGGTCTCAGCTCATAGTGTTGCATTGAGGTAAAATTAATGAATCTGGGATCCCAGACTCAGTGGTGACTAGACAACCCAAAGTACATAGTAAGTTTTATATAGTAACCAGTTAGCAATGCTACCTAAACAAAGACCTCAGAAAGGCTACCCAAAATGGGTTCTAAATTTCAAAATAAAGAAAATTTAACTAAAAAGAATTCAAAACTTTTAGCTTCATATCCTGTAAGAGAGAACAGATAGTCAACTAAATAAATTATAAAATATGACCAAATGGAAGGGTTTACATTCTCAATAAAGGTCATTCATTATTTGATGATATCTTTGCACATGTATGTGTGGGGTGTGGTGTATGTGCATGTGTGTGTGCATGCACAAATATGTGATACTGTGCATGTATGCACATGCATGTGGGGGCCCGACATTGAAAATCAGGTTCAATTATATTGCTCTCCACCTTATTTACTGAGGCAAGGTCTCTCACTTAAACCCAGATCTGGCAAATTCACCTATCCTATCTAACTAGCTTGTCCCAAGTCCTCTGTCTCTACCTAAAATATGGGTCTTCATGCTTGTTGGGCAAGTGTTTTATCCACCAAGAAAACTTCCCAGTACTTTGAAGATTATTTAATCAGCTCTCAAAAAAAAAAATAAAATAGTTCAGGGAATGTTAAGCTGTTTGAGAAAATGAGAAATAAATCCAATATATAGGAGGTCTTAAAAGATACCATTAATACAAAGCAATGAACATTTGAGTGAAAAGAAAATTTCAGTAAGAAAAACATGAGGAGAATTGCTGAAGCTAAGAGTAAGGTGGTTCTGATCTAATGGAGATTCTCACACAGTTGCCAATAAGAGGAGGCATGAGATTCCCATAGGGCATGTCCATTTCTGAAGTGCAATTATAATCACCAGCAAGAAAGATCTTTTTCTCCACAAATTGGTAAAAAAAAAAAGCAGATATATTTCTCAGTCTATAGCTCAATTAAAGCAGTTTCTCTAAATTCAAACTTTCTACTGAAACAAACCCATGTATTGAATAGCATAATCTAATTTTATGTTTAAGTCAATAAGCAAACAAAAAGATTTCAAGGAAGAAGTGGCTTTATTCATTCTCCTGTCATTCATCACTTAAAAGTAACAGGAAGAAAGTTTATGTTTTTTTTTTTCAATGCCTGCACTAACTTTGGACAATCCCCAGTTTTGAAAGCCCTGTCATTCAAAATAACATCCTACTTGACTGGCTTATGAAATGACAGGTATCACTCAAATGCCTTGCAAGTTATAATCTGTAGAGACATTAAATAATATATCCCAGGACTATCTGTCTTTTATGAGTACAGAAATAGGAGAGTTACTACCTGAGTACTCACAATATTATATGTGTGATAAAATATGTCTGAATGTCTCATCTGACTGTGCTGTGCCACCATTACCAACTTCATTTTTTAAAAAATTCTAATGTGTGAATGCTTTGTAACTGGTGATGAGAATTTTCTTCCCCTCCACGATGTTTTCTTGCCAAGTATATCATTATGAGATTCTGCAGTAACAAGCATTCTTCTGCTCAAATTTATATCAATTAGTTTAGGACAGTAATTCAATTGGACGACCCACTAGATTTTGAAAGACTCAAGACCATGTCAAAGCAATGACCTTTTTCCTTCTCTCTCAGCCAAAAGCAATTTTTAACAAGGAGCCCTGGAAAGAAATGCTGGTTTAATAATTAGTTATTGATCATGACCGATGCCATGGTGAATACCACTGGATTAGTCAGAGGCCAGCAAATAGGGACATGGAAGTCTCCCTTGTCAAGATTATGAAGGGAAAAGTAACGATTCATAGAATAAGATATCAAAGTAGCTAATTGCATGCTTTATTCATTTCATTTCAGGGATCCTTTTTTATTTTCAAAATAAAAATTTAATCTGGTATCTCAAACAACTGTATTAATAGAAAGCAAATGATTAGTGTGCCCATATGTAAAAAACACAATATAAAAGATGAAACTTAAGTTAACTAGGCATGGAAAATAATGCAATAACATTGCAACAATACCATTCAAAGTTATTTTGATAAATTAACCCTGTTTTAGCCAGCATCTTTGTTTCACCTAGATAGCATTAAACACTATGCCCTGAAATGCCCATTAGAAACCATTTAGAAGCATGCAGAAGGAGCTTTAAAAGTATAATTGACTTTTCTGAGTGCTAATTCAGGTATCACTTTAGGACTGCATAAAAATCCCCACACTTCATGGAAGTAGAAACTTCAAGGAATGTTTTTATTGTATTTCGAAGGAAAAAAATGTTTGTATTAGTTGTGCAATTTTTTCCTAGAAAAGAAAAAAATACTAAAAACACACAGAATGGTGACAACTGAGTCACATCCAAGTAGTTAGTTACAAGGTGGGTATGTCCCTTCCTTTATGCAGACAAACAAACACAGAGTTCTAGTATGGCTTCACATTTCTAGTTGAAACTAGATTTGTGATAAAGTGCAGATAATACAGAAACATTCTTGAAAATAATCTCATTCAAAATATGAAGTGATCACAGATCCCAAGAATGTAGCCTTATGGTTTTTATTTTTTCCGGGATCTCTCTTTCCATAGGGAAAAATTACACACTGAGTTCAAATCCAATATTAAGCAATTCTGATGGACCCTGGAAGTAGAATCATATCTGGATGTTGCAACCGTGTTTAATCATCAAGTCAGATAGCCTGGGAAAGGATAATGGAGACAGACACTGAGGATACCCAACACAATCCAAAGCAGAAATCCAGAGACTCACAAGACCTCAACAGGAAAGCAGACCTAAAACTCACCCACCATGACTCAGGGATCTGAGAGGAAGAGGAGTGGAATGATTGTAAGAGCCATGGTAAACTCTCATACAATCTATAACCTCCTACTCCATGGACTGGGCCAGCAAGTTCACATAAGAGGGCCCCTAGAAGGGAGGGGACAGACAGGAGGGAAGTGGGGATACCATTATAACACTTGTTCATACAATGTATCTTGTTATTGACATAAATATGAAAAAAGAGATAGGTGACATTCAGTATACTGTATAAAATGTCAAAAAGAGTTGTTGTTTCCCTATTACAAAATGCCAGTTCCTTCCCCCTACCCCCCCACCGTGTCCTTGCCAGCACCTATTGTTGTTGGTTTTCTTTATGACTGTCATTCTAACTGGAGTAAGGTGGGAATCTCATTGTAGTTTTGACTTGCATTTCCATGATGCTTAAGGATGCTGAGCACTTTCTTAAGTGAGTAAAGTCCATTTGTGTTTCCTCCTCTGTGCATTCTCTGTTGCGATCAGTGCCCCATTTTGTGAAGGGGCAATTTGAGTTTTTGTTATTAATTTTTTGAGTTCTCTGTACGTTCTGGAGATTAGGCCTCTGTCTGAGTTATAGCTGGCAAAAATCATTTCCCAGTTTGATGATCGGCTCTGAGTATACTATTTTTGTCTGTACAGAAGCTTTTGAGCCTCATCAGGTCCCATTGGTTAAGTGAATGTTGTACTACCTGGGCTACTGGAGATTTGCTCAGGAAGTTTTTTTCCCTACTCCTAACTCATGTAGGTTTCCTCCTATTTTTTTTCTTCCAGGGTGTTCATGGTTACATGATTTATATTGAGGTCTATGATCCATTTGGAGTTGATTTTAGTGCATGGTGAAAAGAGTAGGTCTATTTTCATTTTTTTTAAATGTGTTTATTCAATTTGTCCAGCACCATTTGTTGAAGATGCTATCTTTAGCCCAGGACTGTTCAACCCTTTTGAATTGGATGTGCTGTGTGTGTGTGTGTGTGTGTGTGTGCTCACTTTTAAAGGGTTCTCTCTTTTCCTGCACAGGCAGGTACCTGTGCACTTTTCTGAGCCTGTGGAACTCACTTGTTTTGTTCTATGGCTTCAGACTGAACTGCACAAATGTGCCATCTGATGATCTGTGAGCAAAATGTCAGGAGGTACCCAGTTCTGCTTGGTTCTCGGTCTGTCTGTCAAATGGTTTCTACTTTTCTGCTGTGGTGTTTCTCTTTACCATCAGAGCTCACATCCAAATTAGGAAAGAACAGGAAAGAAATAATCTCATCGCTCTTGTGTTTTGTTTTTTTTCCCCCAGCCTCACCTGATCTGTCAAGCCTGTCTTTAGTATCACTGCCCTGATGACAGCTCTTCCCTGCCTGGCCCCTCAGTATGGAGCTCAGTGGGGACAGACGCCCCACCCCTGAGAAGATTCACTTATTCAGTAACTGCTGAGGTGCCAGCAGAGACTGAGCAATGGAAGGCTGTCAAGCCTGACAGCCAGCCCTGGATGTATGAGCGTTGAGCTGACAGCAAGGGCCTCAGAGGGTAAACTGCTTTGCTGGAACTAATTAAACAGATGAAATTATTACATGAATATGCAGATGTTGTTTACATTTTACCATATGGTATTATTTCAGGTAATAACTCGCAGGAGAATGCCTTCCTCTCATCAAGAGGAAATGGGTTGAAACGACGGCCCCACGTGTCATCTTTCAGTTGCTAGGCAGACACTGATAACGCAGGTTTCCTCTCTGAGTTGTGGGGAGTGTTCACACTGGATGAAGCTGGGGATCCTCTCTGGAAGGAACAGAATTGGGGGAGGGAGTCTGCCAGGGCCGTGCTGGAAGACTTCAGTTGCTATAAAATCCGCCCTGAGGTTAAAGAGAATCCAGGGAGGATAAGCTGCCAGTCTGGAAGTCACAAGTCAGAGCCAGCAGTGTTATCAGAACCTCTCACTGTCACTTCTTCTAAGACTTGGGGCTCTGCCTGCAGGCCAAAGCAACTGACGCAATGGGCCATCCAGTGGAGTGTCATGCACCCCTATCTGTTCTAGCTGAGGAAAGGCACAGGAAGGCCAGTGCAGCTCCAAACACAATGGAAGATTCTTGCCCTGGACTCATCCTTCCTTCCCTCTCCTTCTTTGTCTCAGATTGATGTTGAGTTCACATCAAGCCACTTGGCCAATCCTAACTCAGCCTTTGCCTCCTAATGGCCTATAGGCTATTCCTCCAAAATGATGCCCAAATGTTTACCTGTTGGCACGTGCCAGGCCTTTGGTATTTGAAACTGAACATTGTAGCAACCTTTCCACAGGTCTCCTGGGGCTCATTCTTTGCCATCTTCAACTCTCTGCTCCACCACTGAAACAGTTTCCAAATTCATATCTGATCAGGCTTCTACCTGCCTTCCAAATGACAGCTGCCTGTAACCAGCTTCAGTGGGAAGACCTACTCACTCAAGACTTTCAAGGTATTTTATATTTTGCCCATTTTAAACGTGGTCTAGTTTTGCCTAGAGGAGTGTTCTTGTATCAGTCATCTTTACAAGACTATTTCTCCTCCCTCCCTTCCTTCCTTCTTTCCTTTCTTCTCTCCTTCCTCTTTCTCCTTCCCTTTCTTCCTTCTTTTCCTCCTCATCCTCTTCAATCTGGCCAACAGTCGCTTATTCTTTTATGTTTGGAGATTTGTTGTAGTGATGAATGTTATCTTAAAGATATGTTAAGCACCTCTTCTTCCCCTGAAACCCTTATTTTTCATGACCTTGGCATGGTACAGATCAAGAGCCTTTACGAACTCTACTCACACATCTCCATGCACAGATCAAGCAAACGCTGCACATACAAAAGGTCAGATTTTAGCCACACTGAGATCCCATCACTTCTTCTCCTCTACAAGGACATCTTACCGCTTGACGGTGCCATGGTATCATCGAGATCATATACAGGATCCCTTGCCACAAGGACTAATACAGACAGCCCACGGAGGAGGATATACAACTGATCAGGAATGGGGAGGGGGGGGAATTGGGGAAGTCGGGATAACAACGCATGGTTTGCCCACTAAATAATGTAACTCATTATGGACAATAAATATATTTTTTTTAAAAAAGACAGAAACACATCACGGTCTCTACAATGTGGCAAACAGTTCTATGGTGTACATTCATCAGCATTCACTAACAAAAGTTCATATTAGCCAGTATTCAGAATCTTTTATTCTTCTTTTATTTGCTTCATTGTAAGTGAAATTGCATTATTACACATTTTCTTCTTGTAAATCCTAACAGACTGATATCATTACTATAGAGGATTGATTAGCCAATGTGAGCCTATAGGATCTAAAGAGCCACATCTTTTGTGTGTTTTATTTCATTTTTATTGATTTTATATGTATGCACATATATACAACTTTAAATTAATGTTCTACATATGAAAGAAAGCAGGTGGAATCTGGTTTATTTTGCTTAACATAATGATTTCTAGTTTCCCATCCATTTTCCAACAAATGTCACAATTTTATTTTTCTTTATGGCGTCAAAAATTTCCATTGTGTATATGTACCTGTTGTAGTTAACTTCTCGTTGCTGCTCAGAAAAGAACCCACCCAAAAGCAGCTTGTGAAGGAAATGAGTTTATTTTGGCTTACAGACAAAAGGGGAAACTTCATGATGGCAGGAAAAACTACAGTGTGAACAGAGGGTGGGCATCACCTCTGCGATGGCACCTCAAACAAACAGTGCAGCAAGGTGTGCCAAACCCTGACCAAGGGAAGCTGGCTGTGACCCCCCATAAGCCCGCCCCCAACAACACAGGTCCAGCAAGGTTCCAGTTCCAAAAACCATCAGCTGAGGATCAAGCATTCAGAACAAATTAAATTTATGGGGAACACATGAATCAAACCGCTACAGTACCACATTTTTGTTATTTGTCAATTGGCAAAAAAAAACTGTACAGTA
The DNA here is from genome assembly GCA_004024765.1 of Zapus hudsonius. Taxonomy (NCBI): domain Eukaryota; kingdom Metazoa; phylum Chordata; class Mammalia; order Rodentia; family Dipodidae; genus Zapus; species Zapus hudsonius. The sequence goes on from PVHP010005579.1 coordinate 35,257, forward strand.
TGTCTAGGATTTAACCTGATGTGTCAATACATGCATACTGTGTATATGAATCATATTAGAATAATCCAAATATCTGTCAACTCAAACATTTATCATTTCTTTATTATGAGAGCATTCAAATCTTCTCTAGCTATTTTGTTAAGGGACCATTATGCTCTTATCCCTGAGTGATATCACACCATTGTCTATCAGTTTTCGGTAGGTGCCATACCAAATGTACTTTCAGTTGGCTGCCTGTAACTTTTAAAAATGTAAAAAAAATATTAGCCTTTCCCCTTTTTGACTATTGTTCATATAATTTACCAGTCAAGAATATACATATGGTCTTGCTAATTCTAATTATTTACACAGATTATTCGTGCTAATAGATCTTAGTAGTTTTTCTTAGGTTAATAAGCATGCTATTATGTCTTCAAACTAGACTGACAATTTTCTTTCTTCTTTTTCAATAATTAAGTTAATACATATTTTATATGCTTATTTTATTGCATTAGCTAAAAGCGGAAAGATTGTGAGAGCCGTGGTGGGGGAGAATATCAGAGACTTGGCAACCCTCAGTAACAACACACTTGGGTCATGAGAACCCGGCTGAAGACTGGGCTATCCATGGTCCCCTACCACAAAGACTGATACAGACAGCCCATGGAGGAGGATATCCAGCTGACTGGGGATGGGGAAGGGGGGCAACGGGGAATTGGGGATAACAACTCATGGTTGGCCCACTAAACAATGTAACTCATTATGGACAATAAAGAAAAAAAAAGAAGAAAAAAAAAGAATTGGACAAAATATGACATAGAATATATCCACAATATTAAGAGAATAATTATTTTTTAATATTTTCTTTGAATTCTCATGGGAACTGGATGTAGTAGGAATGAGGCAATCTATAAATGTATGGGGCAAAACTCTTCTAGCTGCCGCTGACTGGTTATCCCGTTATCCCATTGGAACCTGGATTAGATGAGTCCTTTATTGATAATAAATATGTGCAAAGAAAAAAATGCTAAAAAATTGAAATTTTTGGAAATTATATGTAATATATCTAATATTACAAGTTTTAGCATTTTATCATACTGTAGGTTTGTTTATTTAAAGCTATATACCTATATCATATTTAATTAGACTTTATAATAAATATTTTAATAATAATGACTACTGAATTATAGAATTTGCCTTTTGCCATTTATTGATTAAATGGTGTTGATGTAATTAATTATGTTGGGAGAAGACCAAATGTTGAATATATCTTGAATTTCTATTAGTCATGGTAAGTTATTCTTATAATACACTGCCAAATTCAATTTACTGATACATTTTTAATTTATATTTTAAGCAAAATTGTACAATCTTACTAGGTTTTGAAACTAACGGTTCTTCTAGTTTCTTAACCTGAACTAAATAACTTTGATATGCATTAGCCCAGATCCTTAATCTCCAAAATGGGGTTAGGGACGAGCAGAAAAAATTAATAACCACAATTGAAAAAGATTCAGGGGTGATTAATAAGATACAGTCTGATCCAGTTTGAAGAATTTGAAAAGCACCCACCACGACTCAGGGAACTGAGCGGAAGAGGAGGTGGAAAGACTGTGAGAGCTGTGTTGGGGGATACTATCCAGAGGCATGGCACCCCTCAGTAACAACATACTAGGGCCAGGAGAACCAGGCTGAGTACTAGGCTATCCACGTTCCCTTGCCCCAAGTACTGATCCATGGAGGAGGAGGATATCCAGCTGATTGGTGATAGGGAGGGGGCATTTGGGAATCTGGGATAACAGCTCATTGTTTGCCCACTAAATAAAGTAACTCAATATGAACAATAAAAAATATATATATAAAGAATTTGAAAAGCACTCACATAAACAACTTATCTTTTTGGTGTTTTTTTTAAAAATAACATCACGTTCAGCTGTAAAACCATTTGGCACCTACTGAAAAGAGATATCAACTATATTTCCAACTTTTTAAAATAAGTAAATTGTAACTTTAATATATAAATATATAGCATATTCCATATTCCCATCCAGTAATGCTCTCATGTCCTCTCTCCACCCCCATTCCACTAAGGTCCCCTCTTCAGTGAGGGTGTTGTAGGAGACTCAGGAGAGAGCTAGTTTCTTTGTGGCAGTTGTGGTTAGGGACTGAAGCCCAAAGAGGGATAATGAAGCCCAGAAGATGCCACCTGGCAGGTGTAGGAACAAACTCATAGCTGACCCAGCCTCACCCACAATAGCTGCAGTGCCCCCTACTGTCCACAGCCCAACACAGCACCTAGGTGTGCTGGCCTCTGGGGTCTGTCCTTGAACTCTAGAAACCAAGAGGGTCTTCCCCCTACATACCTGAAGCCCTTTTCAATGATTATAAAGCCCTCTCTGCCTTGACATCTCTACCTAGGCCCAAGGGAGCCAGGCCGGGTGGAAGAGAGCAGAGCTCTGGTTTGCCCAGGGTAGGTTTTCTGCTTGTCTCTGCTCTATGCTGTGGAGAAACTTTTTATTTTAATTACATGTGTGATGGGCTTCTGGTCTCTGAATCTACCACGTGGGGATTTTCCCTCACACTCTAGAGTCTCATGTAAGTGGTTCCTCTCAACTTGGTGCCTGCTACCTGTGTAATTTCTCTCAAGTCAGGATACCTGGGGGGGGGGCAACTCTTTTTTACTAGTCATTCTCATCTGAACTTGGTCTCTACTTTCATATTTCCCCTCTGCAATTCTCTCCCAAGCCACCACCATTTGCTCTCTGCTTTCTTTCCTGGGGAGGCTCAGGGCAGATGCTGTGTGGGTTTCTTCTAAATCTCCCATCATGAGCTCTGAGGTTCTATCTTTCCCAAGCTCGTGGCTCTGCTCCAGCCTCTTCCCAGCCCTCCGTTTCTCTTCTTGAACCTTGGTAGTTATGTTGTCTTCTGCACAAGTGTATATTTCCTATCTTGCAAGTGCTTTCAACCTGATCCAGGACTCCAGATTCCAAGATTTGTGATTTCTCCCTAAACAAACTCAATCATTCATAATTTAAACTTCTCGAGCCCATTTTCATCAACTCTCTGTTAAAATTGAAGTTCACAACTTTAAAGGTCCCTCCTGAACCCCCAAATCTTTCATTGGTATCCGGAATCACTGTGTCCTGATTACTTCAGTCGGTTCCTATGGATGGGAGAATTCCTCAAAGTACACCTTTCCACCCCGTGGCTCCTACCTTCTTTCTGCTCCCTTTTCCATAATGTTCCCTGAGCCTGGAAGAGCAGATCGACGTCTCCTTTAGGGCTGAGCTCCCAGAAGTCTCTGCTTTGATAACTTGTGTGTCCATGCCATCTCTCTGGAAACGGTTCTCTGCCTAACAGTAAGATCAGCACGCATATTTGCCCACCACTTCAAGTGAAAATCAAATGTAGATAAGAAATATGAAAGACAGTTTTCTGATAGCTTACATAAATGAAATTTAAAGTTAAGGATGAAAGAATACTTCCTGAAAAGTGGGAAGCTGCAGTCAGTGCACATACACTGAACAAACAAGCTTGAAAGGTCACTAAAGGTACCAGGAAGTTCTCATTTCTGTATCGGAAAGTTATCTTATTTAATGTTTCTTGCCATTTCTTGGTTCATGGACATAGTGTTTCCAAATGAGAAAACAAAATTGTTATCACTAATTCAGAATATTTCTCTCATGAGAGAGGAAAAACCTGTATTGTTATTTTTCTTCTTGCTCTGCCAAAATACTTGACAAATCAATTTTATGGATGAAGAATTTATTTTGGCTCACAGCTTTAGAAGTTACAGTCCACTGTGTCAGGGAAAGCATGTGGGGAGAGTGAATCAGAAGTCAGAGAGAACTTGGGTCAACCCATAAGGCCCACCCCTAGCAACCCACTTCCTCCAACGAAGCCCC
>PVHP010005579.1:39240-64779 GCA_004024765.1 Zapus hudsonius
ATATATATATATATATATATATATATATATATATATATATATATATATATATATACATAGGAATGAATAGATAGAGATATACACATATAGATATAGATAGATATATTGATATCTATAGGTAGATAGATGATAGATAAATAGATAGATAGATAGATATAGATAGATGATAGATAGATAGATGATAGATTCTTTTTTTGTTTGTTTTTTTCTTTTTTTTCTTTTTTTTTAGAGAGAGAGAGAAAGTGAGAGAGAGAGAGAAAGAGAGAGAGAGAGAGCACCAGAGCCACCACCTTGTGGGTCTGGCTTATGTGGGTCCTGGGGAATTGAACCTGGGGCCTTTGGCGCTGGAGGCAAGTGCCTTAACCTCTGAGCCATCTCTCCAGCCCGATGATAGATTCTTTTCTCCATTCACACAGGGCTCATGGAAACACAGGGGTATCAGCAATATTCCTGCTAGTTGGCTTTCCACCTCTGTGTGCTGTGAGCCATAGTGAGAATCTTTTCTGAAGCTTGAAAAAGACTCATTTAAGGAAACTGCTAAGAACACAGATGCCCAAACCACACTCTAGAATGCAGGGTCCACTATGTTTAAGGCACAGGCATCTCAAAAGCCTCCTAGGGAAGACATAAAGAGCACAATCCTGGGTAATGGAAAATGGTGTATTCCAGAAACTACACAGGGGTTCCTTCTCAGCTGAAGACACTCATTGATCAGTAATCAAACATGTGTGGAAGTTTAAGAGTTATGAAAATCTAAGCCTGTGAAATTCAAGGGTTTTACAAACATGGCATGAGTTGTCTTCTCTTGAGAGGGGAAGGATGGGCTTCCATCACAATTGGATTCCTTGCTTTTGGTTTGCTCCTCAATGGATCCAGGATGTTTGTATAGAGGATTGTGGTGGAAAAACCAACCCTGCAATAGCCAGTTACCCATCCTATGTCTGCTAGGTCTTCAATCAAAGCAGTTCACACACTCTTGTGGATCTCTTTTCACACACTTAAATTCATTTTCTGATGAACTGAAAAAAAAAAACCTCACCAGGTCTTAAAATAAAAGAAGGAATGTGATATGTAGGTAAGAGTTGAATTTTATCCCCAGCCTTCATAAATAAGTGATGAAAACACAAACTGTTCCCTGTTTGCTGCCTGTGATAAATAGCTGAAGACACATCACCAGAATTGAGCTCTTGGTACACACCCTGAAGACCAATGGGTCTGTTCTGCTGGGGTTGTCTTTTTTTTTTCTTTTGTACCTGACAGTGAGCTGCAATGTTCTATGCACCACATCTAGGTGAGCTGTTTGTGTACAACTTTAGAATCCATCAGCCCACATTCTCACTACAAATATCATGTGTCAGTGGCTTATCTAAGAGGCTTTGGAATTAATGGTCTGAAAGTCTGGCTAAGATGACAGAAAAGTGTTTAGGGCAACCAAAATTAGCACCTTCCCATGGCTGGAAGTTGTTTTGCAGGATACCTCATGCTTGACGCAATAAGTTATTTGATAACAGGCCCTTTGGCTCATCTGCAATGACTGATAAAAAAAAAGTTCATTTTAAGTCATTGAAATTAGAGAACAAGAAAAATACATAAAGATTTGTTACAGAGTTTTGATTTTTAAAATAAGTCTTCATGCAAAGAGCCTCCACTTAATACGTACCCTTATATTTTGCTTAGTGTCATCTTATGAACAGAGTATGTTATGTAGGATCTGAAAAATCACCAGCTGTCTGAAAACTATGTCATTGCCTCTCTGAAACCCAAGCCAAACCTTCCAGCAGGACTAGAGGTCTGTGTTTGTAACTCATCTCCAATGGGAGCTGTTGTCAAGGTTGGAATTTGCAGGGAAGCTTCCTGTTCCACTGGGAGTGAGCTTCCTCCAAGAGGAACTGTGCTAAGACACAGGAAGACCCAAGTGGACAGGAATCACATTCTCCTCATATATTTCAGGATGCAGCTCAGACATCATCTCCAAAAGCACACCAACCTTTCTAGAACATCTAGAACATTGCTCTTTTATTGACATTGTCCTCCGGGGCATCTTCCTTCCATCTGCATTTTCTGGTCTATTTGTTTGATTACTTATTGACTATTTCTCTCATTCCTCCACCCCCCCCAAGAAAAAAATGATAGAGGGGCTGAAGAGATGCCTCAGTGGTTAAGGCACTTGCTTGCAAAGCCTAATGACCTGGGTTTGATTCCCCAGTACCCATGTAAAGTCAGATGCACAAAGTGATGCAAGCATCTGGAGTTCATTTATAGCAGCTGAAGGCCCTGGTGTGCCCATTTTCTCAGTCTGTGTCTCTTCCTTCTCGCTCTGCTTGCAAATAAAATAAAAATATTTTTAATGATAGAGGTAATTAAAAGAACCTGACCACGCATAGTGTTCAGCATGCAGGTATTCCCTATACTTGGAAGCAGAGCTAGTAGGAGGATGGCTGTAAGTTTAGGCCAGTCAGATCTACATAGCAAGAATCTGAAAACAAGGGAGGAAGGAAAGAAATAAGGACCACATAATGTATTTCATTCAGTTTTTTATCCTCAGTCTCTAGCACAATGCCACCTTGGTAGCTACTCAGTAAATACTCATTGAATGAATGAAGTAATAAACAAAGGCTGGTCAAGCATGCAAACTCTGACAAAACATAGGTGTCCATAGAAATACTAATACCCTGCCAGCCTGGGCAATCAGCAGGTGGCAAGTTTCCCAGGCTCTTTGGTGGTACAGAGCTGGAGAACACAGGGCTTGTACATATCAGCACACAGCTCTAAAGAAAGGAAGAAGATGCAGAGAGAGGCATCAGGAAGACCTACATAAGGCATCCGAGAATACAGACCTCACCGGTTGTTGGAAACTACTATAATCAAAGCACTAAAGACAATGAAAGGTCTTATTGCATGAAACCTACATGAGCCACAGAGACCAGCTCATGGAGAGACACATTACTGGGAAGTTGTCAATAACATTAGCATTTCCATCAGGGTCATTATCACCATCTTCACCATCTTTATTTTCATCCCCACCTCACCTCAAATTCATCAAACACTAACTACAGAGCAGACACCAAGTCAGGCACTTCATGTAGATTAACTCACACACACAAATTAAATAAATAACAATCAGCCAAGCATGGTGTACCATGTCTGTAATCCTAGCACTCAATTCTTGCAGATTTGCCTCTAGTCCCAGGCAGTCTAGGCTAAATAGTGAATACCAGGTCAGCTAGTGCAGCATTGCAAGAAAAAGAAAAGAACTAAAATTCAGCAACCCTTACAAGAAAATATGGCATTGTCTTCTTTTAAGAAACTAGAAACAGACTGATCCCATAGTCCAAAATAATAAAACAAAAAAGGGTTCTAAGTGAGTATTGGGTAACAAGTGAGAGAGGGGGAAGAGAAAGAGAGAGAGAGAGAGAGAGAGAGAGAGAGAGAGAGAGAGAGAGAGAGAGAGAGAGAGAGAGTGCTACAAAACCAGAATGAGGTTTAATTTTCTCTTGGATGGCAGACCAGAGCTAGGCAGTTGGGGCTTCATATCTTCATATGGTCACAGTGATTTCTGGTCCATCTCTCTGGTCTTCCTTCTGTCCCTGATTCTCATTGTCCTGGTTGAAGCTCATGGAAGGAGAGGCTTCTAGCACCCTCCAGACTTGAGATTATAGCACTCCAACCTGCTTGCCCTCATCCAGGATTCGGTCCTCTGCATCCTCACTCTAGGAGAGCTGAAAAGTCCAGCCCTTTCTGAGATGACTGCATGAAGCACTAGCACTTTTATTATGGAAAGAGGATGGGTGGCTTTGAGTGGATGGTGACAAAGTTTCTCTCCTTAGCTAACCTATAAGCAGGCTCTCCAAAGTCCTTTTCTCAGCTAGGCCTTAATATTGGCTGATAAGGTCTTGAACAAGCACCGACAGCGTCTCACAGCTTGAAGTCACATCTTTCCTAATCCTACTGAAGGGGCTGCTTGAGAAAACTCAAGGTTGCCAAAAGACGTTCCTGGTTGGTCCAGTCTACACATTAAGTCTCGGCCCCACCACCTATCCTTTGTGGGAAGGTAAATGCCTCAGTTCAACAAATACCAGCTGGGAAACTCAGATGGGTTGCTGCTGATGGGGGTGCATATGTGCATGAGTGTACTTGGATGCATGTTCATGTGTGCAGGTGTGGCATGCAGATGCATATGTACATCTGTGTACTTGTGTGCATGTTCATGTGTGCAGGTGCATATGAATGTATGTATATGCTTATGGAGGCCAGGAGCAATCTATGAATCATGGGAACTGTCATTCACCATTTTTTTTGAGACATAGTCTCTAAGTGGCCTGGAACTCACAGATACTGCTAGACTGCCTGGCCAGCAAGCAATAGAAATCTGCCCATCACAGCACCCACGGAGCTGGGGTCCCAACCCACCTCACCATGCTGTCCTTTTCCATATGTCCTGAGGATCAAACTCGGGTCCTCATCCTTGCACTTACTGACTGCACTATCTCTCCAGCCCTGCTTCTGCTCAGTGAAAAAGAAATCTTTACTTCCCTAATTCTACTGAGCCCTGTTTAACATCACCTGCCCTCCACTATTCCCTCACTCTCTCTTTTAATGCCCAGTCACCTTGGAACAAAATGAAGCTTCATTCAGTTCACAATAGACCCTTTTCTATATTGCAATTATTATTTTTGATGAATACACTTTCACTGGCATGTAACTTTGTTCATTTCTAACAAGTCAGAACTCTCCAGCACAATGGTAGGACTGAGCCTCATACCTGAGAAACATGCAGTAAGGCAAAGACAGAAGAATTAGTCTATTGCTTTGTCAGTGGACAGGGCAGAAAAGCCAGGGTAGATTTTTGTCCGAGAAACGCTACAAATGAGCCAAGCAGAGTAAACAGAGACAGGTGCCTTCAGCATGAGCCCATGCAGGAGAAGTCAGGCATGCAGTTTGAGGGCTGAAAGTAAGCAAGGAGTCAGGGATAGTGTGTGGAGAACACAGTCATGATTTTAAATAGCCTGCACTCTATACCACATTTGTGGACAGTGGACAGCAGAAGCCATGAGATGATATAATTTTTTTTTTCTTGTAGAGTTTTCTGAATTCTGAATTATCTCTGGAGAAGAACCTTTGATTCTACTCTGGCCAATCACCTGTAGTGACAATGCTCACACCTCAAACTCTATGTCCCCCAGGGCACCTGCTTTTCCAGAGGAAAATGAGAAACATATCTTAAAGTCAGTGGAAATTCCTGGTTCCAGAATACCGGAGTAGCAGGGACACATGAACCCAAAAATTGTAAAAAAAAAAAAAAAAAAAAAAAAAGACATCCAAATTTTTCTGAAAGTTGGAAAATCACCCATAAATTTCCAAGTGCAATTTTCCTCCTAATTCTGGTTTGGACAAATGAATACTTGTTGGCATTCCCTATGCTCACAGCTGCTGAGAGTGGGGAAAGGAACCAGGAGGAAAACGGGCACCAGGAGAGCCCAAACCTGGAATAGAATCGGTGAAAACTCAATTACTAACAAGGAGCTAGAATGGGTGGTGTTGTGCCCACTAATAAGAGGGGGAATATTGTGTATAAACACCTTAGTAAGGTCTGGGGGACATACCTGAGTAGTGGAGTGCTTACCTACCGTGCACAAGGCCCTGGGTTCAGCCCCTAGAAACACAAGGAGATAAAAGGAGGTTATTCCAGTGATGGTGTATATTGCCCATCAGTGTGCTAGGCCCTAGCATCACCTGTGAGGGATCATGTAAATTAGGTTAGCCTCTCTTCAAGGTCTATGCGGGTTTATAGAAGATCAAAGGATGGAGAGCCACCAGGGAGGTCATCACCTATGCTGGGATGATAACTTTCAGCACATGGCTGTTGTAGGATGGCCATATGCTCCTGCAAGTAACCCCTTGATCATGCTCTGTGAGGAAGCCCAACACCTCATTGGTTTACCAGACTGAGCTTTGGTGGAATCAACCTTTAGTCAGCCTGAGGTTCCCTGTCTGGGGAAGCAAGCGCTCATTGGCTTCTCAGAAAAGAGGTCACACACAGATACATTTAAAAGTATGATTTTTTTTTCAAGTCACAAGTATTTTTAGAGTCCTCAAATGGTTGCAATGCTATCTAAATGAGGACACTAGCTGAATTTAAACAAGTTGGGTCTTTTTGGGACACATATTTATTTTGGGGAATTGCTACCCAACCTAGAATTTAAGTGTTTGCATATTCTGAAGACAGTATGGTGTTTGCTGGACATCTCGTAACTAGTTACATTTTGATGACTTAATGCCTCTGTCTTTTCTAGCTGGAGTCCCAAATGTGATTCTGTAATTCATGTCACTTTTTATTCAGTGATCAGATTTCAAGGCTAACTTCTTCTAGATATATCCATGGTTAATGTAAATGCAGAGAATCCAAACATAACCCAACTTCCTCCAAATTGAATGATGGTGACACCTAGCTTCTTTCTTTCCCTGGATGGAAACACCTTGGATGACTCAGGGGGTTGCCCAGAAGGAAAGGGTCTGCAGTGGCAGAGCTGAGAGTATCCCCAAGGTTCCATCCAGCCCCAGCATCCTGCCTCCCTGCATTCAATGCACCAGCAATGGGCACGTGCCCCACACTAGCTCTGTAAGCAACAGTGATTTTAGATGATCTGGCCAAGAACACTGGGATTTTCTTTTCATTAATTTAACTCATTTCTGAACATACTTATCATGTATACATTACAATCCTACTGCACCATGCTTGTCTTCTGGGATGTGCTTTTCAATATCAAATGATATGATAGCTTTAAAATAAATGTCTTGTGATTCTCCAGGAATAGATTGTCTTATAATGATGGTTTGCCTTTATGGAAATAAAGATTGAAATGACCCACATGGAAATATATAACCAGACTTGTTTTTTTTTCTTTCTTTAATGAGTGACTTCTGACACATGAAAAGATAAAAGATAGCCACTGTTCTTTTTTCATATCTTCTAATATAAGAAACCACCCAAGAGTAGTTGTTTGTTTATTCTTTATAATAGTTTTCTCATGAATTTGGTTGATGTACACATGTCTACTTGGGGAAGTACATTGAAACATTATGTCACTGGTTTCAGTTCTGAGCCAAAACCTAATATCTGGATATATGTCAATTTCCAGGCTGCCTAGAGCAAGGAGTAAATTTCAAGCAGTTCAGCAAGGTCTGATTTGCCCATGAGCACTTTTTATTTCAAATCTCCATAACCTAACTGCATGCAACTCCAGAAAAGTCTATCAACTGAGAATGTGAAGTTTTCGAACTTCAAGCCCAAGGAATTAACCCAAACCTTGATAATGACAATTACAGTGTAAGATGTGGTTTGAGCACACCTCAAAATATATTTTGCTACCAATTAATTAGTGGATTATCCTCAGAATGTTATAAAGAAAATAGCGCTTTTCGTACAGTTATTATTTATCAAATACTTCAAGTATAAACAGAGCACAGAAGCTAAATTTATTACAATTTTTAAAGCATAAAAACATAAATTAGTGAAACACAATTTAAAAGTCAAAAGCATTGTTTCTTCTCAAATTTTGGAGCATTTTGGTTACTTCTGTGCAGGGAAGTGAATGGGGAAAGTCTGAACACACCAGGCTAGCATTTCAAAAGGGAATAGGTCTAATGGCATGTGAGATTTTTGCACCTGTAATTATTTTGGGGTACAAAATTGGCTACACCAATAATTGCTCCTATAAACAGCTAATTGTAGCTGCTGTTAGCCACTTGTGGGTGTAATTAGCTGCTTGCCCTTAATCGTCATGGAATGCCCAATTCTCCCTGTAATTAGCCAATTGTAGATGCTGTTACTTTTGCAAAAGAGAAAAGACAAGATTATCACCATTAACATATTTAGACCAAATCTTTATATTTGAATCTCAGTTTATGAAAAGTATGAAGAATAATTATAATAAATGAATTTGAAAAGTTTTCCTTTCCCTACCTGTATCTTAGAGCTCAGATGTTCAATGTATGATGTAGTAAAACCCTTGTTATCAAATGTTACTGTGGTGTGGGTATTGTTACATGAAATTATTATGTTTATTTTTTAATCGTATCTCTACTGAAATGTGCATAACTATCCAAAGTTTCTCAGAGTAATTATATAAGAAAAAATGTGCTAGAAAGAACGTAAACATTTAGGAAGTTTGTACAATGAATTGTTGAAGTTTCAAAAAAATACTGGCTGCAGAACACCTGAAACTCTGAATTTAAAGTTGAGTCCTCTCCTGTATTGACTCTGAATGAGCTGCAGGAACTTCTGTGACCTTGCAGCCTCTTCGGGAGAAGTACACAATGTGGAATTCCACAGGCACTTGACAAATATTTGTTGATCTTAACACACCAAACAAAATCCAGTTCTTTAAGCTCAAGGATAGCATAGTACCTTTCACACTGCAGTGCTGAGATGGGCTTTGATGGTTCCTCTTTGAATAGAAGGATGTCCTATAAAATAAAATCATTTGCTATTACTTGCTCTCTCTCTCCTACACATTTTCAAAATAGTGGCATTTTTCTAAAAAAGCATATATATGTAGTGTGTGTGTGTGTGTGTGTGTGTGTGTGTGAAATCATAGTTTCAAGCTAGCATGCTGCTTTATTAGGTACATAGGATATGTTTAGATTGTAGCATGTTGTATATGTAAACATGGATTTGTAGCATCACTGTGAACAGTTGTAAAAGACGCATAGAATTCCAATCCTTAAAGCATCTTCAGGAGTGAAACCTTCTCCCAAGTAGAGGGTAAGAAGTGAGGGAAGGCCATCCCAAACACCAGCAGGGGGCTTGCCAAGGGAACCCCATTCCTTTGACCACATGCAGCCTGCCATTGTGGGAAGAGCAGCATCTTCTCATTACTTAATTATAGAAGGAAGCACTGAAGTGTCTTACCACTCCTGGGACAGTCTGAAACATAGCCTCAAACTGTAACCCTTGAGGCTCTGGAATAAATCACTCTCTGCACAAAAGATGACATACATCCTGGTTCCCATGTGAGCGCTCAATGCCCGTGCATCTATGTGTGTGAGGGAGTGAGGAGTGGATGTGTCGGCGTGAAAGTGTGAGTAATGTTGTCATAAAATAGACTAGAAGCTTGCGGAGCTTGAAGCAATATCTTTCTCCACTTAACTGCTTTATTACTGCCATACCCTCCCTCCTGGGCATGCATTCAGCTGAGACTAGGCCAAATTGGCAGTCATTTTCCCAGAGCCTGGCAGGCCGGTGATCTCTGGAAGTTCCCAGCTAGCATTTCTGCCTCAACTAGCCAGGGGGTCCATAGCCACCCTGGTTCCCAGGTCCCACTTTGCACAGACTGGGTCACAAGTCATGACCAATATAAATTCCTATCTTCAAACCACACATCAATGGCATTCTGGAGCCCTGGGGTCATGTGACAGTGACAGTCCTCATCCAGAGTGCCTTCCTGAGCCTCCAACTTCAGAGCACTTCATGCCAGAATCCTTCCGAATAGGACCAGTTAGGAGGGGCTCTTTGGTGACCAAAGGGTTAAATTGATACCATAGTTTTACTTAAAACAACATAATTTGGGGAGATATGTTGACTGTTGATAAGCAGCCCTGAAATAATAATAACAGCAGAGGCTGCTTATCACAGACAGGCAATAGTTCTATGACAATGTTCCAGCTGATGAAAAAAATGGGGACAAAAATGAATAGTGACAGTTCTGGTAGAAACAAGCCACAAATTCGATACTAAGTCATAAAGCACAGACAAACCCAATAAACACGTGCTACTGTTATTATATTAATATTGTTAAAAATATCAGTACATTTTAAAAATGGAATGGTGGTGGAAGAACACTTTTTTTAGAGGTAATTTTTACTCTGTATGGCTTAGAGGCAGAAGCTTTTTTTTTTAACCTAAAACACTAAAACTCTAGCGTAGATAGCACCGTAAAGAACCAACTGGAAGACAGAATTTTAAAAGGATGGCCTCATTTCTTCCCTCCACCCTATAAGAGGAGATGGAGATAGGACCAGCATATGGATGGCCAGGGGCCTCCAGCCACTGCAAACAAATTCCAGGTGCATGTGCCATTGTGCACCTGCCTTTATGTGGGTACTAGAAAATGGAACCCACCAGTCATTAGGCTATGCAGGCAAGTGCCCTAACCACTGGTCCATCTCTTCAGCACCTGATTTTTTTAAATGAGCCATATACTTGCATTTATGATACCATTTAATCATACCAATAATATATCAGGTAGGATTGATTCTTCATATTTAGGAACTAATAATGCCTCAGAACAGTTAAGTTAGCCTATGAAACAACACAGCTAGGAAATGGAAGAGCATTGTGTTCCAAGCACGGGCAAGTAAACACCCAATTAGGGTGTTGGTCTGACGCAACAGGGGCCCAGCCTAAGTGTGAGGGGACAAAAGGAGACCAGCTATGACCTATGGGACTAGAGGGCCTGGCCAATCATTGTATGTAGCTCAAGGACAGCTGATTATGACCACTTCTAAACTGGTCGGCTTTCCCAAGGAAGCAGAAATTCTGATGTGAAATCTCTGCTTCTTTAACTTTACCACGAATACATCAGGCTGTGGTCCATGGGTAGACCAAGAATTGGCTTTATAGTATGTCTGAACTCTGAAGGCTTTATCTTTTCTCTTGCATCATATTTCCCCCACAAAGAATATCAACTCATGTTTGTTTTCTGAGTTTAGGGATCTGATTTGTTTTTGAGATTTTTTTTTATTAAATAGAAACTTTGTATGAACAATTCAGATGTTGGTACCACCGTTTCCCTCCTCTCTTCCTCCATTCCGCTGAGGGCCTTCCTCAGTGGGATGGCTGGTATGCACCATGGGTTGTGAGTTATGTGTTGTGTGAGCAACAGAAAGTTATTGGGGTGGTGGGGAGTTAGTCTGGATATTCCCACCCACCTTGGCTCTACAATCTTTCTGCCCCCTCTTCTGCAAAATTCCCTGGGCTATGGTGGGTGTGTTTTCTTGAAGTTAGAAAACTTTAAGGCAGACTCTCATCACTGAGGCTTTTATTGCCTTATTAGAAGCTGTGCCCATTGCCTTTCAGAGTTTAACAGATCAAAAATGAGAAGATACCCATTTTCTAAGGATTAAAGTCTTTAGCATCCCTATTTCAAATGAGGGGGAAAGACCCAAAGAGGTCATTGGGTGAAATCAAGCATAAACTTACCAGGCCCATACATAACCTAGGTACACTATGCTCTTCTGGATTTTGGAGATAAAGTTGATGTTGGCCTTTTAAACAACACCCTGATACTGGCTGAATAAAATGACATGGGTAATCAGAGCCCTCAGCTGCTATGCAGAACCTGATATAAACTTAGATGTATGTGTAACTTTCAGGAAATGACACACAATTTACCAAAAAAAAAAATCCCAATATTTTTAATCTCCTCCTGGCCAGTCTTCTGAACAACAGAAATGAGTTGCCCATGAGCTCTGCATTTTACTTCCATGGCTGCCTGTTCTTTTTGAACTTAATTCCAGCCTTTCTATGCGATGTGGTTTCATTCTCAACACGACATCAGAAGTGGATTAAATAGAAAACAAGGGTAAAACAGCCAGCTCCTCACACATAGGGAATCCTGTGCCTCTTCTTAGATATGATAACTGGAATCTGAAGCCAGCCCCAGCCTGTCAGTTCCGGCCTGAAGGGATTTGATTTAGTGTCAGTACCTTTGACTCCAAGGTCACTTTCTGTTCTTGCTTTTCTTCTAACAAAAGTGTTGGGGGGGGTGTTTCTGGGAGCTGTGTGTGTGTGTGTGTGTGTATGTGTGTGTGTATGTGTGCATGTGTGTGAGTGCAGGCACACATGGTTTTTTTTCAAGCCTCGTGAATTCCTCAGCTGCTGTTTGTTGAGCACAGGGCCTTTATTTCAGCCTCCTGAAGCATTTTCATTAGACAGAGATGTCTGAAGTATGCTTGAGACATGGATTGTGCAACTCAAAATCCTAGACCTCTCTAGAAGCAGCCTGATTGAAACCACACTGTGTCAGGGCCTGTCATATCTCAGAAAAGACATAAAACACACGGAAACATCAATAAGCAACAAGCTTGTGACAGCTCTGAGACATTCCAGCTGACAAGAAGAGAAAGGGGGTGAGGTGAGGGCTCAGGGGGGATATTTAAAATGCCTAACAGCCAGCCCAAGTGTTGGCAGGCTTCAGGGAGGCCAGCAAAGACAAGATAAAGTCTCTCAGGTTATCACCTGGTTCGAGGTGGATCCCTCCCAGCAAGGCCACCGGGATGAGGTTGACATGACGCCTGGCTCCCCAGCCCATCCCCCTCCTTACTTCTAAATGTTTCCAAGAATCAAGCTGCATGTATAGTGTTGCCCAGACAACGCGTGTGCAAGAAAAGAATTGGAAAATGTAAAAAAAAAGGAGAAATCTACAAGTTAAAGAATTCTGCTTCTAGCTACAATGTACAGAAATCAAAAGGGATTAACAAGGTTTTTTTTTTCATTTAATTTCCTGTACACCAGAAGCTTTTGTTAAGAGATCAGAGATATTGCTATTTATTGAATTTTTAATATGATCTTTATTAAAAGGCAGCACACATGTTTGGTTTTCTCTCTCTCTCTCTCTCTCTGTCTCTGTCTCTCTCTCTCTTTTAACATGCATGGATATAAAAAAATCAAAGGCCATGAATGAACCATGCTTGTTTGATTTCAGTGCTTTTATAATATGGGTGAGTTCAGATATAGGAGGTGTTTAAAATTTCAAAACAAAAACAGATAAATACCCTCTACTCTGTCGTGTTTTTGTGTTTCTAAGAAATAACTGGTCATTGTGTGTTAACCCTTGAAGTGTTTAGGCAGCCATAAGAATTTCAAAACTCAGCTTCTCATCTCCTAGGGTCAATTCTGAGTTGGTAAAGGAAGTAAGGTAATCTGAGCGTGGGTTTGTGCATGTAGAGAGTGTGTAGACTCCTGGTTGATAGTCATAGAAAGTTAAAAGGGTTGAAATACACCCTTGGGGGTGAACACTGGTAAAGGGATCTAGTGTCATAGAGAATACACTCAGAAGGAGGCTCTGTTAAATCCTTGTGAATGTCAAGGTGGTGTCCAGCTTCTAGGCTCTAGTGATTAGAGGTTTAGATTCTCCACAATATGATATGCACCCTTGTGTTTGCTTTTAGATTACTCAGCTTTCAGCCCACCGTAGGATAATTATTCCAACACATTTGTGCTTTCACGTGGAACCAAGCTGTGGAAGTACACATTACCTCCATGAGCCAGGAGCTTTGACCATGCATTCCTGGGTGTCTTTTTCCAACATCAGGATGGAGCCTCGCACTGGCACAGAGGAGAGGACAGCCCTTTCAGCTTCCACCAAGACCTCTCTGATTTAACAGTGCATTACTTTTGGACTTCATCAGCTCCAGTGGTTTGCCAGCCATACACTTGGCCAGCACCCACAGGGTGCATGCCAGAAGCACGGGGCCATATGAACATGGTTATAGTTCATGGAGCACTCCAACTGGCACTGCAGGGAAACTGATCCAGGGCCTTGCTGTGGTGTGAGTGCAACTGTACCCCCAAAGGGCCACTGTGATTGAAGGCCTGATGGTTAGGGACCAGGCACAGTTGGTGATCTTCCTGTCATGGAGGGCATACCCTTGCTCTTGTGGGACCTGAATCTGGTTGCACATGAGCTTCTGTTAGGTTGAGCCACAAACTCAGCAGATATGAGCTCCTTGACCTTGATTCTCCAAGCCATCATTAACAACATGTGAAATAAAAGGAGGTGTGGTGGAAAAGCCATCAGTCTAACATCGCCATAGGAAGTGCCTGGGCAGTTTGCTCACATCACCCAGCTCTCAGGTTTTGGAATATGTATCAGTGTTAATTTACAAATGAAAGGATTTACCTCTAACATTTTCTTACATGTGTATGAAATATTTCATCATAGCTACCATTAGCATTATCCTTTCTTATTCTCCTCCAGTTTGCTTCCTCATCCCTAATTATCCTCTGTCTACCTCCATGTTATTCTCATATATATATACTATATATATATATATATATATATATATATACACATCTTGACATACATCTATGTCAAAATGGACTCAACCTTGACATTCACAAGGATTTAACAGTGCCTCCTTCTGAATATATAATATTATATATATATATATATATATATATATATATATATATTATGTTTAGATTTCATATCTGAAAAAATGATTTAATTATTCTCTTTTTTCTGAGTTTTGATTAATTCACTTAACACGATGACCTTCGTTCCATCCATTTTCCTGCAAACAGCAAGTTTTGATTGTTTATGGCTAAATAACACTACATTGTAAATATAAGCAAAGTTTTCTCTAGCCATTCATGTGCTGATGGGACCTCAGCTCATCCCCGGCTTGGACATCATCAACAGTGCTGCAGTGTCTCTCTGTGCTGCCTTGGACTCCTTCAGATACAAATCCGGCAGTGGTTTTCAGCTCCACATTTCCTCCATCTATAAAATGACAACAATGTCACCAGAGGTTATTGAGAAGAAGAAATGAGATACAAGATGTGAAACTGTCCCATAGACTATACAGTACAATTCATTTATGTCATCATTGGGGGGGGACACTGTGGCATGCACACATGTGGAGGTAGGTCAGAAGAAAAATTTAGGATTTCTGTCTTCACCTTCCTTGATATTATTTTGCCTCTGTGAATGCCAGGCTTCAGGATTCTCCTGACTCTGCCTCCCATTGTTGTAGGTATAATGAAGTTACAGATGTGTACACTATTTGCAACCAGCTTTATGTGGGTTCTGGGGATCCAAACTCCAGTCATCATAGATGCACACCAAGTGCTTATAACTAGTAAGCCATCTCCCCAGCCTCCCAAACCTTTTTCATCATTTTAATGGAAGAGAAAGAGTCCAAAGATGAAGAAGAAGAAACCACTAGGAGTTAGCAACCACGTGATCAGAATACATGTCAGGGCTGTCAAGCAGAAGGCAGCATTGATGTGGATGGATTGTGAGGTGGTGGAGCGTTGGAGAAGTGGGGCCTAGTGTGAGGTCTTTGGGTTCATTGGTTGTGCCCTTGAAGTGGATTGCTGGATTCTAGTCTCTTTTTCTTATGCTGCCAGGTCACAAGGTGAGCTGCTTTCCTCTGCCTTATGGTCCTCATGTGATGTCCCACCTTGACACAGATCAAGAGCAGCAAGGCCAATTGATCTTAGGTGGAAACCTTCAAAACTTTAAGGATGAATAACCCTTATGTTTTTATAAGTTGATTATCTCGGGTATTTGATAGAGTCACAGAAAGCCAATAATGCATATGTGTTATATAGTCTCAGTCTCATACAACTATTTTATGTGAAAGAAAGGCTCTTAGTCCCATATTATACTTAAAAATATCTATATTCAGATATAGAAAGTTTAAGTTGGTCCTTCAAAAAACTTATAGGGGAAGGTTCTAAGTTTTCTTAGAAGTACGTTTTTTTGGTGGCATATGCTTTTTTTATTGTCCATAATGAGTTACATTATTTAATGAGCAAACAATGAGTTGTTATCCCCAGTTCCCCAATGCCCCTCCTCCCCATCCCTAATCAGCTGGATATCCTTCTCCATGGGCAGTCTGGATCAGTCCTTGAGGCAGGGACCATGGATAGCCTAGGAGTCAGCCCGGTTCCACCGGCCCTAGTATGTTGTTACTGATGGGGGTCATGACTCTGGGTATTCTCCCCACCATGGCTCTCACAATCTTTCCGCCCCCTCTTCCACTCAGTTCCCTGAGTCATGGTGGGTGAGTATTAAGTTTATTTCATTGTTGAGAACTTAGGGGTCTCTGTACTTCTGCTTTAGGTTGTGTCAAAAATCACTGGTGTCTGTCTCACTGGTTTATCCTGTGTTGACTGATTGGCTGTGACTATGGATCAATTGTTCATCTCATTCTCTGTGGGGTTCCATAGGGTTCCATATGGATCTTCCACGGTATGTCTGGTGTGGCTCATCTCTTGTCAGGATGTCAGCTATCAGCTTGCAGTTCATTGGTAGGGTTGGGTGAGCCACAGCTCTCTGGCTGCATTTTGAAAGATACAAACAAAATCTCCACCAGAGAGTGAGATCAGTATAGGTTAACTGAGATACACATTTCTGAATTAGCTAGATTCTATTTTTAGTAGCCTCTCCTTCAATCACTCGCATAGTACATCTCTCATTGGGTGCCCAAGAGTCCAGCTTCCAGTGCATATCGCCCTAATTCCCCAGTTCCTGTTAAGGGTTCCCCCTCACTAAGTAGAATATTTGGCCAAATTTAAAAGCTGTTGATTGCCTCCCCCAGGCTTTGACTCCTCCATTGCACAAATGCTCTTTTCTTGGTTCGTTGTTCTCTCCCAGTAGGAAGTGTGGTTAGCCTATTCATGGCAGCAGACTGTGTTTCATGCCAGTGGTCTCTGTTTGCTCCAGATGTCATTGACCAGCTTCCCCTGGCAGCTTATGCAGTGCCTTCCAGCACTGCAATAACTACCATCTGGGGGCTGTTCTTTTGAGAGTACATCTTTTTTTTTTTTGCCTGTGCAAAGTACATTAAAGTTCATTCATAAGCCCCATTGAGCACAGTCAGGCTGGCAGTTCCCTGAGCCAGGCCCTGTGACTTCCATGCCATAGACCAAGATTCGCAACAAGACAACATTCAAGCAAAGAATTGTCTCAAATTGCCATCTCTTAGCTCCTCTCAGAATAATGTTTAAAAGCAGTCAGAGGTGTGATGGATCAAAAGGAATGTGATAATGATATGTACTTCAGAACCTTGTAGTTGCTTATGGTTCATTCTATTTTTAAATATTTTATTTGCCATGCATAGTGGTGCAGGCCTTTAATCCCAGCACTTGGGAGGCAGAGGTAGAAGGATCGAGGTGACTTGGAAGCCACTCTGAGACCACCTAGTGAATTCCAGGTTAACCTGGGCTAGAGCAGAACCCTACCTTGAATATATATATATATAAAATCACCATGTTGGATATCAGGGTCTATTTGCCAATTCCCTTTGGGCCTATCACTTTCATCGGCACAAAATTTATATTAAGGAAAACTGACAAGGTGGTTTGAATCAGGTGCTTTCTGTACAATGATGCATTTACAGAAAATTCCTCATGTCCAAAGTTTATGTTTGTGGATTAATAATTATTCAGATTTTGGGGCTTATTCCTGGCTTTGACAAATGAGGAATATTTTATTATTTATGTAGAAACTATCACCCTAAAAAGATCAACCTGAAAAGCACATAAGGAGGAAAACTGTGACAATGATATAGAGAAGCAGCATGCTAACTTCAGAGCAATCATTGCAGATACTGAAGATATTAAGGGCTCCCCATGATTTTTCATTAAACCTAAAAGTTTAATGATCATTTTTCATGTCTTCAATATGGATTATAACATTTAACAACTTTTGTCTAGATTTTGATTAATATCCAATTACATGTCTCTATAATGAAGTGGCAAATATGTATTTTAAAGTATAATAATAGAATAACTGGGGAAGGATTCAGTTGAGGAAATATACAGGGAACCCAGTATTACAAATCCCACAATTCACTTGGAATGGAAACTTTAGAAAGAGTGATGTGAACTAAAACTCTGAACAGTCTTTGTTTGACTTACGCTTACCATGGTAATGTGCTTCTTTAACCTCAGAGCTGAAGAGGCAGAGACAGGATTTGGGAGGCTTCTGGCTAGCCTGTTTAGTGTAATTAGTGCCTCTGGCCAATTAAATAATTTGTCTCAGTTTTAGAAAAATAGGAAAAAAATAATATGTTACCCATAAGTCACAAAAACACTCAAGGTTGTCCCCTGGCCTCCACACATATACACATAAATCAGCACATGAACACACACACACAGAGAGAGAGAGAGAGAGAGAGAGAGAGAGAGAGAGAGAGAGAGAGAGAGAGAGAGAGAGAGAGAGATTAAAGAAAATAAAGTCTCACTTTAAAAACCACAGATGGTTATGTGATCTTAATAAATTTTGCATCTGTATACCTGTCTGGAAACTGTCCCAAGATGCAATTGCATAGTCTCTGTGGCCACCTTCTTTAACGCTGGGTGGCACTTGGGAGAAATTATGAAATCTCAGCAACTCAATACATTTTGCCAACATTATATTCAATTTAGCTGATTTTTACAAACCAGAGTGAGCACACCATAAAGGGAGGGGTGGAAAGAGAGCTGATGCTTGAAGCTGTAGGGTACACCTGCCTTGATACCCGGGAAGTATCCCCTCCTGGTGTGAGACACTGAGGGTGAGGGTATGTGAATTTAATCTCTCCCAGCATCTATTTAAGCAGTGAAAAATTCAGGTAAAGTCCTTAGAACATACTGAGTATCCAATTAATGATATCATTATTTAACTATGTTTTGAACATTGCTGTAGATAATTGAGATTTAATGGATTTTCTTAGTTTTGGTCATATTTATTTTTACTGACACATATTATATGTACATATTTAAGAGTAGCATGTGAAAATTGTATGCACTTATAATAATTCATAATCAAATTGGAGTAATTAGCATATCCATCTTCTCAAACATTTTTGTGTGTGTTCAGATTTTCTTACTTCAAAATACATAAATTTTTGTAGATTATAGCTATTATGTTATGCTATAAAGCATTAAACCTAATTTCCCCTATCAGGCCATATTTTGTAGATCTCTTTATAATGTTCTCAAGTCCAGGCTCTTGAAATGACATTCTACCTTTCTTCCTCTTGGGACTACACACAGTGTTTATCTACAAAAATAGTTATAGTAAGGCAAAAAGTTTAAATCCAAGAATCTGCTCTTTCATGAATAAAATCTAATGTTGACTTTCTGAATGCCTGCTTTTTAAACAGTCTTATGTTTCAGTTCTAATTCCATTGAAACCTAAATTACTTAAATATTACAGTGAGGGATAAAACTGTACAATTAAGGTACAGCCTTCTCTTTGGATTACTTGTAGATAGTAGAGATAAACTTCTTATATGGTATTTATGTGGAAACCTATTTTTTGTTGTTCTAAAAGAAAAACTAGAAGTGTTCAATGGGCATTATTTTCGTGTCTATTTTGCTTTGTTTTCAAAGCAAATAATCCTATTGTATGAATTAGTCCATCAGCATTAGTTTAAGCTCACATATAAACCAAGTGTAAAAAGCCAGTATAGTGACATGCAAGGGTGGGGGGTCTTTATTTTAAAAACTCTCAAAGGGACCAATAATATAACTTCTTTTTGCATGATATACTCATATGACATTGAGATTTTAGCTTCTGTTCATGGAAGAGACTACTTCTGCCTTAGGCAGGCATTCTCCATCTAGAACATGGTATTTATTAATATAGAAAGAATCACAAAGGAGGATTATTTCTAAATACACCTGAAAGTTCAAACCACTAGGTATATTTCTACTTTGTTTCTGTAATAAATGTACATTTTCAATCTCTCCCTAAAAGAGGAAACTGTGTTCTCGTTTTCCTCATTTCTTACCAGATAAAAAATGGATGTAAGGATAGTATCTATCCTTCAAGAATATTTCTGAGATTTAAATAAATTGCTTGTGAAGCACATGTTCCAGTAGCTGACCCCTGGAAAACTCTCTTTAAATGTCATCTATTTTTAAACATTACTGCTTTATTATAATAAGCCTGAGTGCTTAATTCCAGAAAGCACTTAGATATTTGAGCAAATTGTAGACAATACATTCATATGGAAATAACTCCATATCTGGTTAAAAGATAAGTTAAGTTGGAATTAGACCTAAAGCTCTTATCTAATTATAGCTATATATAATGAAGTTAATTAATATTGGTTTTAAAAAGAAAGAGCAATATTAACGCTTACCCCAGAAAAGTTTCCTTAATTTCAGATAAATATGAAATTATATGAATGAATATGAATGAATGAATCTGAGACTGACATCTAGGTTACTAGCCCATTTTCATCATTATTTTGGAATGATTATCAGGAGTATAATATTAGCAACTCATGACTTCCTACAGGAAGGAGGACTGTGAAAATGATCTCAAATTGTCATAACAGATTAGCATGGATTCCTGCTGACCCCTATCAGAAGCAGGAATTTCAATCCCCTTCTCGTTTTTCCCCTTAAGGGATATTAGGAACAAAAGTCTGAGTTCATTTCTATGTTGTGGAAAGCAAGACATAGGGGAAAGATGTTGAAATTATCTGGTTTTTTAATGCATGCATCCCTGTGGGGGATGCTGAAGAGTCCACCAGAGAAGATACATCAGTCAGTCCTCTGAAAACTTTAACTCAGTTTTTCTACCATTTCATTGATGACTGTGGTCACCATACATCCATAATTTAGCTCAAAACAAGAGAGAAGCCTGCTACAATGGGTCCAACAGGGCAAGACTGTGAAGAAGCAGGTAAAGCCAAATGCTGAGATGTTAAACAGACACACTGGCTCATTCTTTTCGCTAAGTCTGAACTAGGAGTCTCACAGGCATGATGGCCAAGTTCAGTGTGTGGTCCCACAATGTAGCTCAGGAAGGATATTTGGATGGATTGCAGAATCCAAGCATAGCCAGAATGTCGGTGCACGAAATGAAGGCATGTTGCTTGTGAGCTAGACAAAAGCAGACTGCACAACAGTGTACAGTATGATGACATTTTAAGAAAAATGGTGTGACTGCACAGAGAAAGATCCAGAAAAGGAATAAACTATTCATACTAACATCACTGCGCTGATTCAAGTGCTTAGAAAGAATGCTACTGATTTTCTATTTGTCCTGCTGGAAAAAGCACTGAGACCTCCTCTTTATAGGCTTTATAATTACTAAGGAATTAAAGCATCGAGTGGGGAAATGTTCCACTAAAGAAGACACATCTAAGGTACTGTGGATTTGTTCTTACACGTGCTGTTTAAGAAGCTTTTGTTTTTATCAAAGCCAAGCCCACTGATAACTTCCTTTTACATTATTAATGTGACAATCCTTACCATTTTTTGACTTTAGGGAAGTTAAATGGATTTTTCATTCACATCTAAATATTGGACTATACCTATCAAGCCTTTATTAAAATCTGAGCCATAGAACACTGGGTTGGTCCTGAGTGAACAAATAAAAGACTCTTGGAAGACATCTGAATCTTAGAGTCTCAAGTGGTACTGTTCTGGACTTTGCCCCATAACCTCAATACAGCCAGTAAATTCTTAAGCTTAGTAAGCAAGACTCCCTCTGTGAGAGACAATTACTAAAAACAAGGCTTCAATTATAAATAACATTCAAATGTTCTTTCACCCATGTCGCTTTCTGATTAAGAACTATTATTTATAAAAGGTTATCAAATTCTAAATAAAGATCATTCCCTTGTTTTTATTGTATCACATGTATCCATTTTTAATTAAAGCCCCTTGCATTGTAATGAGTTTGCAAATTATATGCAATCGATTAATGAGCTTGGAAAAGAAACTCTCCTTGCACCCTTTTCTACTCTTCCCTCTTTCAAAAACTACAAAGATTATTATTTAGGAAACAGAAACTGAAATCCAAAGCTTTAAAAGCATTTGGATGATATTTTAAAGAAACCAGTTGACGTCTGAGTTGTTTTCAGTTATACTATTATGGACCACAGCTGATGATATAATGCATTAGCACAGTCCTAAAGGAACAACTTAAATTTTAGCAGATCCCCCAGAAAGACTGCACTGAGCAGCCTGTGGGAAGGGAGGATGTCAACATGTGGAGATTTTCGGTTGACATTGTTTGGAAAATAAATCCTCATAATCTTTTTCCTATGGCAATTTGGTATCCACCCTATATCTATATTTTTCTTCTTTATTGACTGGGAGGAATATCCATTTCTTATTCCATGATATTTTTTTTTGCACTAAACTAGGTCAACTGAAGATTTTTCATTTTAACAAGGGTACCTAGATTGTACATGCATCCCAGTTTCAATTTGTCTTTTATGAACTTGGATCATTTCACATGAGCTGAGTTTCCTTCCCTTCCCCCTCACTTGTGAGAGGTAAAATCATCTCATGCTTGCTTCCTCATTTCAATTCTTTGATGTAGCATTATCTCTTCTCCCTCGTGATGAACCCCCTCTAAGGCAATAATCCCTTCCTCTGCAACAAAGAATCTGGACTTTTTTCATTAAAGTCCAGTTCAGCAAAACACAGCCATCTGTTTGACTCTGTGTCTTGAATGTCACATTGCTTTGATGAGAGAACAGATGCCCAGCCGACAACTGTACAGATACATTTGGTTGAGAACAGAAAAATATCTAAGTTCAAGGACAGTTCCTAGGTAGACATTTGGCCTTCAACCAGAGTTATCGTTAATGGATGAAAACTAAAGGGCCAGTTGGAGTCACTTTAATAGGTTTATTAAGTTGTGTCTCAGTTTGCTCTTTTTGAAGATTAATTCTGGTCTTTGTCTCTCTTCTTTTGTAGCTATCATTCAATCTTGGCTTGAAAACTGTCTCTACTCCTCCCTCTTCACTCTGTCCCTTCAGAAGACCCTGGCCCTCAAGGCTCCCTCTGTTCTCCCCAAGCTAAACTTCTTGGTGTTTGATTTTCCCACTCCTTACTCTATGCTTCCTCCATGCTGGTGCCGAGACCTGGAATAATGCCCTCTCTTTCAAGTCTGCCCCTCCCCTGGCTTCAAATCCCACCTCCTTCACAAAGCTCTCTTTATGTGTTCAGTGGTATTGGGGAGTGGTTTGGGGAAGTGGGTAATGAATGTATTCATGGAGGTAGTTGAGGGTGAGAAAATAGAATGGATAATTGGATTTTGAGCAAATAGGCTCATTACCCAACTCAAGACACCAAAACATAAAATTAAAGGCTTGATGTTTTACTCAATTTCATTAATATAATCCAAATTTTAGAAAGGTAGGAATCAGTTGTGTGTGTGTGTGTGTTCAACTTTTTTTCATGAAGGGCTTAACAACAATTCCAATAAGCAGAAGACAGAAAGACAGATGACCAACAGTTTTGAATGAGAGGAAACCTGACCACCCTTGGAAAACCTGTAGTTGGTTTCTAGGTGAGAAGTTGAACAAGGCTCGGAAAGCTTTGTATCAATTCAAGGTCAAAGGACCACATGGACCAGAACTGAAAGCCTCCTTTCCTCCCCTCACCCCCTGTTTGTCCTCAGGATTTGAACTGTCACTGATAATTAGGGAAGCTCTGATTTATCTTATGGTTCCTCTCAGCATTTATGTCTTACTGGAGATCCAAGGTTAACTGTTGACCTTCTGGTTAAAATTTAAGCTTTGACTTCTTTGGGGGCCAATAATGTGCATGGTTATAAGATTATATTAACTGTTTAATATCACCTAGCATTGTATAATTTGGCTAGAAAGGCAATAGAAAATTCATAGCCTTTTTGTAGCCTGTCATCTCCACTACATTTTTTTTAAAATTTAGGTTATTTTTTTTTTATTTTTTGGTATATGTGTGTGATGTGTGTATGTGTATTCACATGTACAAGGCATATGTTTTTCATGGCATGATGTGCGGATAAAGCACATGGTTGTTTCTTACTTTACTTTACTTTGAGGAAGGTCTTTCCATCTTGATGTTGTTTACCATTCCATTCAGTGAGTAGCTGGCCTGTGAACTTCTGGAAAATTCTCCTGTCTCAGCCTTCTCTCTTTCCATCAATGTGCCGGGATTATAGAAGTTCACCATGGACCATGGCTTCCAGGTTTCACATAGGGTTTGGGGATCCAAATACAAGTACTTAGGCTTGCATGGCAAGTACTTTGTCCAGTGAGCCATATCCCCAGCCCTGGTTTCTACCACATTTCTATGGGTCATAAAATCTGGGGTAGAAAAATTATCTGAATATTATATTTTCTTTCAAAATATATTTCATAAGACAGAATTTGGAAAGTTGCCAGATGCAAGAGTACATGGAGAAGCTGCTCTATGATGAAAAGATTCAAGAAAACACTGGATGCCTCACAAGAACAAAGGATCACCCGGTTGGGAAAGACACCAGGGATCAGGAGGTCTCCAACAGAGCATGCTCTCTGGTTTACATCTAATAATTTGGAAGAAGGAGCCTGAAGGGGACAGAACATACAGAAACAGATTACAGATTACTAGAAAGGAGAGGTAACAAAGACAGGAAAGAGGGGTGCAGATTTTAAAAACCTGTCTGCTTTGAAGGCATTTTGGAACCAGGAAAAGTTTTTAAAACAATAATGGTATCATAATATCGACATTTTAGTTAGTGTGCTCTGACTGTAGATGTGGGATAGACCAAGACATTGGATAGGGAGGCTGGGAGCTTGCAGAGCACCATGAGGTTATTCTCTGAATGAATCTCCCGTTTAAATGGCTGTGGCTAAAACTCATTCCAGTTTTTTTTCTCCCATATCCTTACCTTCTCCTTTGGAAGCCTTCAATAATTCTAGTTCCATGCACCAGACCAAATCCACCACTTATCATCTCACTTTTGAACTGGAAGACAAGAGGACAGTGACCTCTGATCTCCATCCAGTGCCCTGTGAACATTGGCTCTCTAAGCCTGTTGTCAGAGACATAATAACGGTTCATGATTGTTGAGCGTTTCCTGTGTGTCCAAGATACATCTCCAAGGCAAGTCAAGATGTGGAATATTACTGTAATAGAAATAACAGAGGAGGAGACAACTGCAGAGCATCACCCACAACGAAGATCCCTCAGATCATCCAGGGTTGTGCCCAGGCCCTGAGCACAAGTCCTCTGCCTGCCTTTGTACTGAGTCACAGACCATGTGACTGTGCTGGAGCCCATGCCCACCCATTATTTCATTGTGGCTGTGGAAAAACTGATTCCAATATCAAAAGAAATGGCAATCAAATGGGCATTGGAAACAAGTTGTCATGAGAAATCTGAAAGGCCAACATGAAGCAATCCCATAACACGAAGAGAAGACCCAAACAAATACAGAAACATTGTCTACTCTCTGCTCTTCAGGGTGCTGGGGAACACTTCACTGGGACAATACCCAACAAATGTTTATAAATTTAATGAAATCCCATACAAAAAAGCATCAGGCCATTTTTTTAAAATTTAATATTTATTGTCCATAATGAGTTACATTATTTAGTGGGCAAACCATGCGTTGTTATCCCGACTTCCCCAATTCCCCCCCTCCCCATCCCTGATCAGTTGTATATCCTCCTTCGTGGGCTGTCTGTATTAGTCTGATAGGGAGGCTACTAAAAATAGAAACTAGGTAATCCAGAATGGTCTATATGTGTTAACCTATACTGTTCTAACTCTCCAATGGAGATTGTATTTGTATTTTTCAGAATATAGCGAATGAGCTGTGGCCCATATAACCCTACCACCCGATAGCAGGCCAAAAGATGAGACCATGGCAAGAGATGAGCCACCACAGTCATATTGTGGAGGATCCATATGGAACCCTGCAGAGAAGGACGGGATGAACAAGGGACCCATACCCACAGCCATTCAACCAACTCAGGATAAGACAAATGTGTTTGTGTTTTTCAGGATACAACGAGAGAGCTGTGGCCCATCTAACCCTACCA